>PVJH01006025.1:0-73902 GCA_004026705.1 Nesogale talazaci
TGGTCTCAATCTGTTACTTAATAAATGCCATGAGGTTGTTGAATAATACTGGCCGTAATGAAAGCAAAAGCAATAAACTAACGAGGGGGCCCCACAGTGGCAAGAGGTAAGGGAACAGTCCATTGAACCCGGTCCACAGTGGATTGGTGGTCAACTCCTTTCTTCTCTTCTCCGAGTCTTCTTGCAGCCACTTGGTTTTCTCTCTTACGATTCCAGATTTGTTGGCATAGAAACAGCATCTTTCTTGTAAAGCCAAACAAATACCTCCCTGCTCTGCAGCAAGTAAGTCTAAACCTCTTCTATTTTGTAATACTACTTCTGCTAATGTATTGCAACACTTTATTTGGGTTTTTGATCTTCATTTTGGGGCTTATTTCTGATGTAATTTTTCATGGTGGTTAGCCCACTTAATTTTTTTCCATATGATTTTGAAATATGAACTACAGGATTGATGAATCTATTGAGATAACAAGTAGAAGGATTCCTGAGGCGTACAGTAGGGGAAGAAGGATAATAAGAGATTATATGAAGAAGATCAAGAATGAAAAAATGTTTTGAAATTGATTGTGGTAGCAATTGTACCATATTGCTTAATATGGTTGAACTATGGAATAGTATGATATCTGTATAAAACAATATTGGAATAAAATGATATCTGTATAAAATGATTTTGGGAAAAAAAATAAAGAGAAATGATCTACATCTCTCTCTCTTTCCCCCCCAAATACATCTCATAGAAATTAGATTCATAAGTTTGAAAAGCACTAATGTAACCATAAGTATAAAGTTTAAAATGATGAAAAACAAAATGAATTTATTAGAATTGTGAATTTTTAAAATGAGAATGCCCTTTACACAAAAATTATGACTTCCCTTCATTCAATATATGATTATAAGGCAGACAATGTTTAAAAAAAAAGGAACAGCACCAAGAAAACATCAAAATAGAAGTGATTTCACTAGAATATATAATTAATAGAATAAGTTGCTCTGCAAGTATACAAGCAAGCATTCTTTTTAGCAATAAGTGAGTGGAGGCTTTTGTGTTGCTGTAGTGCTGAATAAATTGCAGTATAATTTCTAAGCGAGACTGGGGAGAAATGCCTGGTCATCTATTACAAATAGCTCAATGAAAACCTTGTAATTCACTAAAATCTGATCTGCCACAAGAAAACATTTCCTTCCTTTATGTATGAATTATAACGAGTAAGCGAATGACTTTAGGAAAGTCAAGAAACTAGCAATAGTCCTAAAGAATACCTTAAGCAGTCATGTATACATAATTAAATGAAAACATTTATCCTCCCTCTGTCAAAAATAATTTAATTATTATTCTATTTCTTTTTGAGACATACTTATTACTAGATTCTCATGCAACACCATCATTTTTATTACTCAAACTATTATTTCTAGTCAGTAAATAAACTGAAATTAGATATGTATTATCGTATATATGTAAACATTTTCTTTACCTACATTTTTCTCTAAAGACTTTCTTTTTTCCCTTAAAGTTTATCATTTGTAACTTCTTTTAATCTAACCAGTGATTTTTAACAAGATATAGCTCAAAAAATTACTAAAATTCTTAAATGATAGTTTATTTGATTATAAAATATTAGGCTTTCAGATCTATTAGATCAATTATGCAAATTTTCCTTCAGCATTTAAGGCATCAATTTCTACAGATAAATTCTCAATTTTCTATTCTTTGTAGGCAGTCTGTTGCTTTTTATAATTCCTCATTATTTTCTAGTAATTTTTAAACTACATTTTTACAATACACATTTATTTATTTAAGGTGCTTTTTAAAAGTAAAACATCATTTTATTGGGGGCTCTTAAAACTCTTATAATGAGCACTTGGTGTCTGCTACTTTTTTGTCTCCCCCCATGAGCCCCTGATATATTATAAATTATTATTATTTTCATATTTTTCACCGACCACTGTCTCCCTTCTCCTATGGTTTATATATCAATGGGATGGAGCAAAGCGCTTGGAACTTTCCCTTGTTTATAGGACATGGCTCAACATGGGAACATGAAATGAAACTAGAGATATTGTAAATCACCAAATTGAATTGAGATGTCTAAAATAAATTATCATAGGCATCATGTTCTACATTCAAATGGCCCTGTATTGACCATTTAAATCTGATAAATGACAATGGCATCGGCAATGGCAAATTCAAGAGTAATAGCAATCATTCATCTCAGAAAACATGTCAAGACCTATCTGGCAATACAGTGCTGCTGTGATAAGATAAGGTTTACACACCTATAAGGAATATTGGTTGGTATAAGTATTTTTCATATTTGCTAATCAATCAATAAAGCCAGTGATAAATGACCTGAAGAATTATATCAGCCTCTTTTATGTGAAATTGGTTAAAGATGCAATGAAGATGCATTCCTAATTACTGGTGATAAGAATGTGAATGTTAGCAATAAAAAGACTCACTATTTGAAAATAGGTCTTGGAGAATCAAATTAAGTGGTGTATTGCAATATCAAAATTTGCAAGTACTCCAAGGTGTTCATTGCAAGCACCATTATTTTTTCCATAGCATAAGTAGTAATTGTGCAGGGAAATCTCACTAGATAAAAAAACTACAGGAATCAAATTCCTTACATCTTGTTGAATATATGACTGAGAAACTCGTTTTATCGGCCCAAGCAAGAGTAGGGGCCAAGATGGGAATGGATCATTCATTACTCAAATGTAAGTCCAGGTAGATGCTGAGGAAGAATTCATAATTCAAACACATAAAAAGAGGTACAATTATGACTTTTGGTATAAACAGAATATGTTCATAGTCATTGAGCTAATGCTGACTCACAGTTACACCACTGCAAAAGAGGGTACAACTCTCCCTGTGAGTTCCTGAGATTGCCACTGCTACAGGAGGAGAAAGCACGTCTTTCTCCAGTGGAGGGGCTGGTGCTTCCATACTGCAGGCCTTGTGATCCACACCCAATCGTTGGCCAAGATGCCTACAGGTAATCTGACCTAAATTTAGAGACCATGTCAGGAATAGATTTGATGCTGTGATTTCCAATGACAGAAGACTAGGTGTGTTGTAGAAAAGCATACATGTAATCGTCAGTAGAATCTTGATGCAGACACCGCAAACAGCATGAATGAAGTAAACAGCCATTCAAATGACAGTAAAGAAAGAAAACAACACAGTGGATCAGTCAAAAGAGACTTTGAAATTTGTGCTTGAGTGTATACAGCAATTAAAGGAAACAAGATAAGTGAGAAGCACATCTAGTGGACAGAAAATTTAAAATGATAACCAGAAAAGACATTATAATTAAATGTACAGAGACATAGAATAGAAAGTCAAAAGCATCTCAATATGTAAGAACTGAAGAAAAATTCAACTATGAGTTGAAATATTGAAGGAGTCTCTTGATAAAAGATGAATGATTCAGGAAGAATCAAAAGAAGATTGAAGGAATAGAAAGAATCACTATAGTATAAATAATCGGTTGAAAGTCAATTATTTTAAAAGGAAGGCTCTGATCAAGAACCAGTTGTTTTGAAGAAAGAAGTATTATGAAAAAAGAAAATTCCAGTAATTTTTTGAATGCTTATTGAAATGTTACAGAAAATGAATACAAAGCTAGAAGCATTTACTTTCTATGCCAATGGCATTGGAAGACAGCTACCTGGTCAACTGAATAGAAAAATTCAGATGTGTGTCTTTTCCAATGAATGGTAAACTAACAGAATGTGGAAAATAAAACACAAAATTATTATTATTAGATACAATATATATAGCATTATCATTATCATATATAGCAATATTATAATATCACATGCCAGTAAGATTTTGCTAATGAAAATTTAAAAGTGGTTGCAGTGGTACAGGGAAATATCAGCAATTTAAGGGAAATCATCACTGACATCAGTGTCCCGGCCTGCGGGTCCGTAATTCGCAAGTCCTGGAAGGAGGAGCAGGAATTGGGAGGACAGGAGACGCGAGAAATGGAGACAAGACAGGATTCTGATCAAGTCTCGTTTATTTGGGAGTAGACCGGTTTTATAGGGCAGGCAAGGCTGGGCAATTAGCATATGGTGATCTTCAAAATTAACAAGTGAATGGCAGCACAACTGCAAGCTGAGCTTCCAAGGCCAGGGCTGTTAACAGTAACAAAGGTAACTACGATCCTCAGGCAACAGACTGCAACAGAGTTCAGGCAAATCTGGCCTGTTTCCAGGTTAAGCATGTCCGCTGGATGGCTCCGGACACATCAGCATTGTGAAGAGCACAGCATCAGTATTGAAGGAAGACTCAAACACAACCTATAGTATGCAGAGGACTTTCCAGCTGAAAGTCTACAGAATTTGAAGCACTACTGAAGGTTCAAGAGGCAGCTGTGTGAACAAAACAATGACACACTGCATGATTTAAAATCAGGAAGATGTGTGCCAGGGTTGCATCCTCTCATCATACTTGTTCTGTCTGTATGCTGAGCACATAATCAGAAAGCCTGAGTTATGTGAAGAAGAATGTAGCATCAGGATGGGAGGAAGACTTATTAACAACCTGCAATATACAGAGGGCACAACTTTGGTTGCTGAAAATGAGGAGGACTTGAAGCACTTGCTGATAAAAGATCAAGGATTGTAGCCTTCAGTATGGATTACAACTCCGTTTAAGGTAGAATAAAATCTCTACAAGTGTACCAATAGGTGGTATCATGATAAATAAAGAAAAGATTAAAATTGTCAAGACTTTTGTATTGCTTGGACGTGCACCAGTGCTCATGGAAGCAGCCGTCAAAATGTCAAAAGATGCATTGCATTAGGTAAATCTGCAGTACAAAACCTCTTTAGATTATTGAAGAGCAAGGATGTTACTTTGTGGATTAATATGGTGTGCCTGATCCAAGCCAAGGTATTTTAAATTGCCTCATATTCATGTGAAAGTTGGACAATGAATCAGGAAGACTGAAGAAGAATTGATGCATTTGATTTGTGGTGCTAGAGAAGAAAGATGAACGTACCATAGATTGCTAAAAAGATAAACCAGATCTCTGTTGGAAATAAACCCAGAGTGCTCCTTAGAGAGGGGATGGAATGACTTCATCTTACGTACTTCAGAAATATAGTGGAGAGAGCAGTATCTGGAGAAGGACAGCTTACTGAGTAAAGGGTGGGAAAAATGAAAGAGGGGAAGGTGCTCAAGGAGAGGGATTGACACCATCATTACGTCACAGGGCTCAAGCACAGGAACAATTATGAAATTGGCACAGGGCCATATGGTATTTCATTCTTTTGTGCATAAGGGTGCTGTGTGTTGGAGCCAACCAGATGGCACCAAACAACAGCATTGCTGACAGCAGGTGGATTTTGGATATAGTCAGAAAATACCAGGGAGATATTGACTGTGCTTTATCTGCAATGCAAAGGCATGCTGCTGCATAACAAACTATGGATAAGATCGAAAAGAATAGCAACTCTAGAACACTTTCTCATGTTCGTGACCAAGAGACAGTCTTTTGAACAAAAGGAAACAGCATGTAATCTAAAATCAGGTCAGTTGTGCCTCAGTGTGCATCTTTTCATCATATCTATTAAATAGTACAGTGAATAATTAAGCTGAGATTCTGAATTGCATGAAAAACATAGCATCAGTATTGAAGGACGTTTCATATCCAAACTGTGTTCTGCAGCGGACACAACTTTTCTAGTTGAAAGTCTATGAGATTTGAAGCATTTTATTACAATTCAAGGTAATGAAAAAAAAAACCACACAGGACAAAGAATACATCTTAAAAATAAAAGTGAAGATAGTCATTTTATTCGAATTAACAATCGATGTTCATCGAAGCAGTGAAAAAATCAATTTATTACAAATTTATTGGGACAATCTGTGTAAGTTTTCTTCTTAGTGTTAAAGGGCAAACATTTGACTTTGAGGATAAGAAGTGCTTCATCTAAGTTTACATACTTTCCTTTGCATGTAAAAAACTGGGCCAGGGCTGAGCCACAGTGGCATAGTGGTTGAGTGTGGGACTACGGCCCACGGGCTTGGCAGTTCAAATCCAGGAGCAGCATGGCTGGGTAGTTCCCATGACCACCAGGGGGCAGTGATGCCAAAATAAACAACAAACAAGCAAAAAGCTGGGACATTACAGTTTTCCAAACTACTCAGTCCTAAAGCAAATAATGTCTTTCATATCTTCCTCTAGGTTAAAAACAATTAGTTTGTCTCATATAGTTCAAATCTCTTATAAGCCTTATTTTGTGATTTGCTTCTTATACCTTGGACAATCTTTCTAGATTCATCCATGAATCACACTATGATGCTAAATACAAGCTAATAAAGGCAACATCAGCAGTTTGAATCAACCTGAAGTGACATGGGAGAACGTTGGATCTCTCTGTTCTCATAGAGATTTACGACCTCAGAAACGCAATGGGATGACTCATCTTGCTCTTTCCTTCAGCATCAGAATTGACCTGATAGCAGTGGTATTTGGAATTCTCTAATAAAATAATGGAAATTTTTCATTTTTTAAAGTTTTGTTACCACCTCTATTTTTATTTCTAATGTATCACTTTATTTGTAGTAATTATCATTATTCAATAAATATTTAAGGACATAAATAGGCCTAACTGAACATCTTTTTATTTTTACATTTTTTATATTTCATAATTTTAAACTTAGGTGAAAGTAATTACATGTTTGTTTGTTTTTTAATGTGTGATAACACAATTTTTTTTTCAAATTATTTAATTGGGGGCTCAGAACTCTTACCACAATTCATCCATCCATCCATTGTGTGTCAAGCACATCTGCACATTTGTTGCCCTCATCATTCTCTAAGCATTTGCTTTCTACATGAGCTCTTGGTAGCAGTTTCTCATTTCTCCCCTCCCTCGCTGCTCCTCCTCCTTCCTGAAGGCTTGCTAGTTTATAGATTATTGGTTTTTGTCATATCTCACATTGTCTGATGCCTCCCTTCACCCACTTTTCTGTTGTCCATCCCTCAGGGATGAGATTATATGTAGACCCTTGTAATTGGTTCCTCTTTTCTACCTCATCTTCCCTCCACCCTCCTGGTATCAGCACTCTCACCACTGGTCCTGAAGGGATCATCTGTCCTGGAAAACCTGTGTTTCCAGTTCCTATGTGTACCAGTGTTCTAATCTAGTTGGACTTGTGAAGTAGAATTGGAATCATAAGAATGGAGGATGGGATGGAGAGGAAGCATTTAAGAACTATAGGAAAGTTGCATGTTTCATCCTTGATACACTACACTGTGATTGGCTCATCTCCCCCTTGTGACCCATCTGTAAGGGGATGCGCAGTTGCCTACAGATGGGTTTTGGGTCCCCGATCTGCACTCCCCCTCATTCACAGTGATATGATTTTGTATTCTTTGATGTCTGATACCTGATCCCTTTGACACCTTGTGATCACACAAGCTGGTGTTCTTCTTCCATATGAACTTTGTTGCTTCTGAGCTAAATGGTTGCTTCTTTACCTTCAAGCCTTTAAGACCCTAGATACTATATCTTTTGATAGTAGGGCACCATCAGCTTTCTTCATCACATTTGTCTTCAGCGATTGTGTTGGGAAGTTTTACAACTCTGACAAAAAAATATGTGCCTTTTGCTTTGATTGGTCTATTTTGTAACTTACATACTTGCATATAGTATTTCAAAGCTCAATGGGTGGGGAATTATCTTGGTGATTTAAAAAACATTTTTACATACTTATGCTTGTTGTTTTATACAATTAGTGTAAGTTTAGCAGAAAACTCTTGTGGAGACACTTATACTATCAATTAGCAATGGCTGTCCCTAAGTTTCTACTTCTATTTATCTCTGGTGTGCTAAATACTCAAGTGAGATGCCCCAACCTCACTTCTGATTGATAGCACCTCTACTGATGTATAGCACCTCTATGTAAAACGGAAGGAAACCCTGCTGCCCCTGTGCCATCTTCCAAATGGCCCATAGGTTCCAGCTCATTGTTACCGCCCATTTGTCAACTCATCTTCCCAAGGCCTTCTCCCTTGCCCTGCTTCTTTACCGAGAATGAGGTCCCTCTCTAGGACCGTGCTTTGCTGACGACATGCTTGCTGCTCAGGAGTTGTAGTTCTAACAAGCTGGAGAGATTCATTCTTGTGGAAACCCGTGTTACATTCCACATTCCTCACCAGCACTCCACTTCAAAACCATAGATTCCTCTGTAGTCTTCCTTTCTCAATGGCCAACTTTCACATGCAAATCAGGAGACTGAATATGCCAAGGCTTGGGTCAGGTGCACTGAAATCCTCAAAGGAACATTTTTGATTTTCAATACATTAAGGGGTGTAGAGCAGCAGATTTACCCAAATACAATGCCTGTTGTGTTCCCTTGACAGCTGTTTCCGTGAACACTGTTGGTGATCCAGTCAAGAAAGCAGCTTTAAACTCTTCCATCTTTCCTCTGTTTATCAGGCTTGAGGGTTTGGTTTTGTTTTCTTTGCATTGATTGTAATCCATGGTGAAGGCTATTAAGGTATTCAAAACTGTATCATTCACATATGAGGAAAAGACTCAACACAAATGAGTTTAAAGTTTTCATTCTTATTTTTATCCTTATATCCAAAAGTTTTGTCACTATTTCTAACACAATGAATACTAACTGTATTTGTCTTGGATTTCTATTGATTTGGAATACTTCTTACTAATGTGGGAGTTTAGTTCCTAACACTTTATTTTAAAAATAATATATGACAGCTTATAGTACCTAACATTTTGTATGCTTTTGATTCTTCTCAAATAGTGAGCATAAGTATTGTAATTTTCTCAAATATTAAAAACACATTAAAAATTCTGATTTAACTTTTTAAATCATGAGAAAAGGCAAATGCTTCATGGGAGTTTTGTATTAATTCCAAAGGAAACATATAAACACTAAATATCAAATAGAAAAACAACAGTTATTCAGAAAACAATAAGAAAATATTATTTTGTATCTACTCATTCTCCTCCTTTTTTTATATACTTGTGATGTATGGAATGTCACCACTATGTTACACTTTATCCCTTTCTAAAAGGCATCATTTCTTTTTCCAAGTATAAATGGACAAAGATAATATAATAGGCTTTTATATTTACTTAACATTGCTTTTATTTGTAATCATTCCCTGTGTATAGGACATATAGACATAAACATTTACTAGGAAAATTATAAGTAATTTGAATCATTCAACTCTGAAGAAAGCATGTGTACTCTTGTCCTGTCTTATTCATTGGATTTTTACTTTATCAGATAAAGAGAAAATGAAAATTTCCTAAAAGGAATTTGATTTACAATGAGAAAGGTGATTGAAAGGATGAAATGGTGGTGGCACATGAAGAGTTGAAATGGCAGTGCATTAGCCTTCAATTTGTAGGAAAGAAGTCAAAACATGAATTGTGGCCTGTGAGAATAGAAAGTATCTGACTCTCCACAAGTCTGAACAGATCATATGGTTTGTATGGATGTTTATTGATTGGATGACTAAATCAATGGATGCAAAAAGACTTTCAGTTGACAACATCCTCATATTCTCCGCAAGAAAACAAAAATATTATTGAATTTATTCTAAATCATAGAGGCCCATATACATATATATAATTTGCAAGATTGTAATTCTTTACATAAGTAAACAGCCTAATCATTTTCCTGCAGATTAACTGGTAGACTTGAACTGGTCTCTATGAGGTTATCATTTTAATATCTAATCCACAGCACCACTGGGTTTAATGATTTTACATATATCTAAATAATTTAGACATTTTAGATTTTGACTTTTTGTTATCCATTAAAAATTGTAGGAAATAAAAAGTCATGCAATGCTGAATTATATTAATATACGACAAAATTTAGACATACATTTTTCAAGTTTGTTTGTTTACTTCAATTTTCAGTATATTGGGAGACTTTCTGGTTTTCTACAACAACATGAATTGGGAGCCCTTCTGGATTTCTGCTTCAACACAAATAAACAAACTGTTCACAAAAGAATGCTTATTCACTACTATCTTAGATTCTGCTCATTAATCACAATAAAAATCAAAATATGTTTTATCAGCAATTTAGTTTTACAATGATAACAACCAGATTCAGTTATTTAATATCAGGATAAAACAATTTTGTAAGACAATATCCCATACTTGTTTAATTTGGATTGTTTTCTAAACATTACAAATTTTGCATAGTTTACATGGTAATGCATTGTATTAAATGAATATTGTTATATGGACATTTTCACTCTGATGATCACATGCTTTGTTTTTTCCTTTCTCTTTCAGTTACGTGTCTAGGAGATGAGCTGGCTGAAACTCTAGCTGAGATGATTTTCAAGGCTATCTACTCACATTTATATTTGTGTGGCCTTCACAAGGAGGTATAAGAATAACTTAACACGCCAATGATAAATGACCATGAATAAAACTAACCGAAATTACACTATTCAAAGAAAATTTACCTAGCCTTAGACTTACACGACGTCGCCTACACCACATTCTATTGGTTATAATCATTCCCTAAATGTAAAGGGAGAAACTAGTGATCCCATATCATGATAATATTTAGGTCATATGGAAAACTGTAGGGTGGGAAATTTTGTGTGATCATTGTTGTATAATATAATGTGACATATTGAATGACTTTGTTTTTTGGAATAAAGTGTCTTTAATATTTTAAGATTATGAAAATGAAAAAGTAAATATTTTGAAATTTCTGTAATAGTATTTAAATGATAGATTACACTGCATATTGATTGGAACTGAGAATATATGTAGACATACAAACATAGAGACACACATACACAAAAACACATAATAATAAACATATACAATCAAGATTTACTGGGACACAGGTAATTTAATTAATTAACTGTTAATTAATTAATTAATCTGATGTAGAGAACAAGATATGTTCTAAAGTAATTAAAATATAAGGGAGATTATTATTGACTGAAATTAAATAACTATAAGTTGTTTAGAAAGATTTCAAATTGAGTACAGCATTAATCTAGGCCAAGTTGCAAAGAATTTCTCAAAATCTGAGTGCTTACTAACTTTCAAACTTGATTTAATTTTTCTTATTTAGGTGTTAAACAATTTTAGTACAATCTTTCATTCTCCACATCACCGACCTATTAACTCTCTTCCTAATACATGAAACAAAAGTTTCAGTGAACTGAGTGAGGGAACAGCAATATAGTAATGGTTGTATCTTCTATTTGAGAAATATTGTTAGGCACTGGACATCAATAATAAACTATTACACTTGTCTCTTTAACATTAGTTATGTAGTATGAATCACATCAGTATTAATCAATAGGTTGAACCCTACATTTGCATCATGTGTTTTCCTTTATAAAATCCAATATGTTGTATACGAAAAAACAAGCCCTCTACCTTCTGAGTGATTCTCACTCATAACAAAAATGTAAGAAAAGATGGACCTGCTTTTTAGAGTTTCCAGGTTGTCCTGGGAGCAGACTGGCCCATTCTTCACTTTTAGAGATCCGAGTGGATTTGAACCACTGACTTTTCAGTTAGCCAGTGAGCATTTAAGTACTGAAGCTGTGGGTATCATAAATTGCTAATATAGACATGTTCAAACTAAAATATTTACATATTATGCAATAAATATTATTGATTCATAAATAATAGCTTAGGATTTGAATGTCATCTATAGACCAATAATTCTGCCTCTTTTCATAGTTATAAAAATATTTTTTACATAAAAATGCATTGGATTATCAGGATTGAAAAATACAAATACATTTCTTTGGAAATATGAAGGATGAATTTTCGCCCAAACATTGTTTTGAAAACATATAAATTAAAATAATGCATGACAAAACAATGAACATTTATCTCTTCTGCAGCTTAGAGTAAATAATATGAAAGAGATGGAGTTTGAAATGATTTCATTTGATGCAAATTATGTAGCTATAGCTCATTTAGATTATTAGTAGGTTGATATAATTAAAAATAACAAGCACGAGAAGAAAGGTCTTAATTAATATGTACAGAGAAAAGTGTAGGAGGAAATAATAATCATGAATGCCAGAGAATCATTTGTGACTCAGCCAAGCTAGTACCATTCTAAAGCCATATTTAGAGACCAAGCACTACTCCCACTGGAAATATTCAGTAAGAGCTCAGAGGAGATTAACATTTTTCTTAAAATATACATTATGAAGGAGGTTAAAAATAAGGTTGTGGGAAAATCACATACTTTTGCATTCCAGATATCTGATATTCAGAAAAAATACATAAATTTGGATTTTAAAAGGTTCATCCTGTGATTTCATTGTTTAAAATTCTTTTATTTTTATTGATACTAAAATATATACAGTAGAACATCCACCTATTTCTAAAATTCTACATTGGCAACTCATAGATATTTATTACATTATGCTGTGCAAAAATACTTACCCTCCTTTTCAGAATTGTTCCCTAAGATTCTAGCATATATTTGTCATATGATATCATATATATAGTTATATAAAATAACACCATACTAGTGGAAGACTTTTTTACTTACTAAGGTAAATGATTCTTTGACTTAAAGATGATATAAGGGGCATTTTTGGTCTAAGGTTGAAGATTATCTCAGGGTAGTAGTTTTGGTATAAGTTTGCTAGTGGTTGTCAGTAGCACAAAAAGTGGTCTCTAATTAGCTTGAGCAATGAAAAAAGGAAAGTAAGAAAGTGAAGAGAAAAAGGGGAGGCGTGGATAACTTCTTCTCTCAGCACTTTCCTCAGCACTTTCTATGCTCCCCAGCCCCAAGAAATGGATGGTGCCTGTCTACCATTACTGAAGGTTTGGTCAAAGATTCTATAGAAGGGTCCTGTTCAGAAGGGGGAAATATGGACTAGAATTTTATGCTTTCACAATTTTTTTAATAAAAAAGTGTCCCTACAACATTTTTCTGAATCTACTTTAAGCAAAAATATCTCCCTTCAATTTTTTTTGCCTCTTTTAATGTGTTTTAAAAGTCCCTTTAACCGTTATGTTCATTTTCATACAATACACTAATTAATTATTTGAAATGTTTTTATTTTGTCATCCCCAGCACAATACTGATTTTGACTCAACTGTAACATTACTAACCTTATATAACTAAAAGTTAATAATGTTACTTCATATCCCAACCCTACTTTCTCATGTTACCCATGTTTCCTCACCTTTCTTCAACAGGTAGATGCAGGAATCCATTTATACTTAATTTATTCAGTTACTTAGAAAACATTCTTAAAGTAAACTGATCTATCATCCTCACTGCCAACTTAACACTCATGTGAATTCACGTCATTTGGGCTTCTTCATGTACCTCAACCATCAATAATACCCAGATAAGTGTGTCTCTCCTTGTTGTCACATGCTACACTTTGTAAAAAATGCTGTGACAAAGGTGCCCGGGTGTCTCTAATTTCTGGGGTAGGAAAGGGAATCAAGATAATCAGCATCTGCTGATGTCAGTGGGTAGGAGGTCAGATATACTTACACTCTCCTACATTTTACTAATTCTGACATAAACGGTTCCTCTCACAGAACACTATTTGCCACAGGATTTGGAAATTGTTTGCAATCACACAGAATGCAGATGCAAAACTAATTATTACTTATTTTATTGGGAAAGTAAGTGGCTATAATTCAGGTAAACAGATGTTCAAGATATAGTTCTCATGGATCAGAAGACTCAATATAGTAAAGATGACAGTTCTGCCCAAGGCACTATATAAGTTCAATGCAATACCGATGCAATTTCCCTCATACTTCTTCAAAGAAATGGAAAAAATGATTACCAACTTTATATGGGGAGAGAAGAAGTCCATAATTAGCAGAGAACTCCTCAAGAAGAAGGACATCATGGGAGGGCTTGCTTTACCTGACTTTAGCACATACTATACAGTCACAGTGGTCGAAACAGCATGGTATTGGCACAATGATAGATACTCAGACCAATGGGAAAGAACTGAAAATCCAGAAATAAAAACATCAGACTACAGACAACTGATCTTTCATAAGGGTCCAAAAATATCAAATGGGAAACATATATCCTTTCAACAAGTGGTGTTGGAAAAAATGGATATCTACCTGTAGAAAAATGAAGCATGACCCTTAAATCACTCCGTGCACTAGAATAAACTCAAGGTGGATCACAGACCTCAAAGTAAAGCCCCAAATTATTAGGGCCATCAATGAGGGAATTGGGACCAACCTGAGAACACTGGTACAGGAATTACATAGGCTATCAGAAATAGGGAAGGACACAACCACAGAGGAGACAAGAGAGTAATAAGAGAGCCCATGAACTGTAAAAAATCATTTGCAATGGCACATCTGATAAGGGCCTTATTACTAAAATTTACAATACTCTAATAGCTTCCAAAAAGAGCAAAACTAAGTGCCCACTAAGGAGGTGGGCAAAGGAACTGAACAGAAATTTCACAGAGGCAGAAATCAGAATGGTCAATAAATATATGAGAAAATGTTCCCGATCATGATCATTAGCCATAAGAGAAATACAAATCAAAACAACAATGAGATACCAACCAACACCTTCAAGGATAGCGCAATTCAAAAAATTAGAAAGCAACAAGTGTTGGAGAGGCTGTGGGAGAGGCTGTGGGCAGATAGGGACTCTTATCCACTGGTGGTGGACCTGTAGGTATGTACAGCCACTATGAAAATCAATTTGAAGATATCTGAAACAGATGGAAATTGAGCTACCATATGACCCAGTAATCCCCTTACTGGCCATATACCCAGAAGAGGCAAGTAACAATCCACGAGCAAACATCTATGCCCCAATATTCATTGCAGCACACATGAAGGACATCTCCGCATGGGAACAATTGGAGGAAATTATGCTAAGTTGAAGTTAGCTAAGAGCAAATGGACATGTATGATATGAGTCCGCTGAGATAAGCTTAATAATAATTAAAAAAGATAAAGGGGGCTTCAGGAAAAAGCTACAGTATACAGCAAATCCTGGGGCGGGACCAGGCAGTATGGCAGGGGAAAAATCAAATCCAGAGCTACATATGGTAGCCAATTAGGGTGGGGTGCCAGGGGGGTGTCAGATGGTGTTATGTAGAGAGAGGATGGGGTAATAACCCAACCAAGGGGAGTGTATTTTTTTATATCTCTACAGGAAAAGAGGGGCCAAACCTAAATACAGTGTTCCCGGATATGAATGCAGAATGGCACAATGATGTGGAGAACCGGTGGAGAGGTCTCAGAGCACAATCCCAATTTCAACTACCGGGCCAGCCACCTCTCGCCCAAGGGAATTTTCCTTGGAGGTCAACACTGACGCTCCAACTTTGGGAGAGAGATATGCCTGAGCAGAGCACATGAAAACAAATTAAGGGGGAGGAAGATAGAGTGGAGTACAACCTGGCACACTGAGCCTTCAGGATGATATTCCCACTCAGAACTGCCGATGCAGAGAGAGAGAATCATATGGCTGGCCCCATTATGAAATACAGCTAACCTCTTGGGATCACCAATGGAGAAACAGGGTCAGGATTATACCCTGTCTGTCCCAACCACACCATGGCAAAAAACTAAGGATGTGCAACAGAGCATGAAACTCCAGATGGAGCACCAAGGATATACTTTGATGCCAGGGTGTGGCACTCCATCTCACTCAACCAGGTGACACTCCTGAAGGTCAACGAACAGACCTTAATCTATTTGCAGGTTTTTGTATTGTTATTATCTTTGCATTTTTGCATTTATGCATTTTGCATATGTTGGACATTGGGTTTTTTTTTTTGTTTATGTTTTTATTGTTTTGTTTTCTTTAGTTGCTTGATTTTGGTATGCCTTTTTTTGTGCATGTTGTTTTCTCTGCAGGTCTATCTGCATGGAGTGGGCTGAATGGACCGTCTAGAGATGGTGACAATGGGACTGATGGTTTCAGGGTGGATGTCGGGGGGCGGGGGTGTTGGCTGGCTTGAGGATGAAGGGTAGTGGGTGATTCAGGATAGGTGGTGGGGTGGACGTGGGAGGTCCAAAAGGGATTGATTAACAGAGAGAAAAATATTGAAACCCAAATGGAGGTTGATCGTGATGGTGGGATGGGAGGAGGGATAGGGAAATAGAGGAAAGAACTGGGGAGCAAGGGGCATTTATAAAGGTTTAAATACAGGCATGTACATAAGTGCATATATTTATATATGATGATGGGGAAATAGATCGATATGCATATACTTATAGGACAACAGATGGGCATTGGACCTCCACTCAAGTACATCCTCAGTGCAAGAACATTCTGCTCTATTAAATTGGCAATCCATGATGTCCATCTCCCTGACACAATCACTGAAGACAAATGTGTGCATAAGCAAATGTGGTGAAGAAAGCTGATGGTGCCCGGCCATCAGAAGATCTAGCATCTGAGGTCTTAAAGGCTCGAAAGTAAACAAATGGCCATCCAGTTCAGAAGCAACAAAGCCCACATGGAAGAAACACACCAGTTTGTGGGACCAAGAGGTGTCAAAGGGATCAAAAACTAAAAATGATAGCATTAATGCTCACTTTCCGGATATAATGGCTGATGACAAATATGTGCATAAGCAAAGGTGGTGAAGCAAGCTGATGGTGCCTGGCTATCAAAAGATATAGCATCTGGGGTCTTAAAGTCTTGAAGGTAAACAAGCAGCCACCTATGTCAGAAGCAAGCCCATATGGAGGAAGCACACCAGCCTGTGCAACCATGAGGTGTCAAGGGAACCAGGTATCAAGCTTTAAAGAACTAAAAATTATATCATTATAAATGAGGGGGAATTCAGTTTGGGGACCCAAAGCCCATCAATAAGTAAAGCAACATCCTCTTATAGAGGGATTGCAGCAAAGAGATGACCCAGTCAATGTACAGTAGTAGTAGCAATGAAATGTGCAACTTTCCTCTGGTTCTCAGATGCTACCTCCCACTGAGTAGCATGATCCCAATTCTACCAGACAGGTTCTGCTTGACCCGGGGATGTACACTGGAGTTGGAACCATGGGGAATTTGCGATAGATGATCTCTTGGGACTAGTGGGGTTAGTGGTGATGCTGGGAGTGGGGAGGGATGGTGGAGTGGAAAGGGAAAACTAACTTCAGGGATCTACATCTGACCTCCTCTCTGGGGTGTGGACAATGGTGGGGCGGGGGGAGGTGAGGCAACATATTGGACAGTGTATAATATGAAGAGGTAATATCAATTTGCAAATTGTTAGGGGTTCATGGGAGAGGAGGAGGGGGGAAGGGAAATATGGGGAACTGGAATTAAAAAAAAAAGAACTAGAGGAAAGGGAGAAAGAGAAGCTTATGCTGCGGTCTCAAGTAGAAAATGTTTGGAAATGAATATGGCAACATGTGCACAAAATATGCTTAATACAAGTGATGTATTGAATGTTATAAGAGCTGTAAGAGTCCCCAATAAAATCTATATTTAAAAAAAAGATACAGTTCTTAGCTGATACCAAGGGTTCCAGTAGAAAGAAAATGTTTTGAGAATGTTGATGGCAACAAATGTCCTTGAGACAATGATGGTATGTATGGATTGTCATATGCCTTAATAAAATGATTTTTTTAAAGATACAGTTCTTTCATCAGGACAGCATCTTCTATGCATACTGCATCCTTTGCATCCTTAACTGGTCCCATCTCTGCTCTTTTAATCCTGTTTATTAAATACCTGGAACTACCCTACTTCAAAAGTAATCATCCTACCCAAAGGCACTTAGCTTTCTGAGTGAGGACAACCACTGCTCTGTTTCCTGCTGGTCTCTTGGCCAGTACTCTGTGGAGACAAGTACGTCCCTTACCTTTCAGATTTTTCTCTTCCATTTAGAATTTTGAGAAGCTACATCCATAGGGAAGTCAAGTCCAGAGAAAGCCCTACAATTCTATTAATTGATATCATCTCACCATATCAAAGAGATTGATGTCTTCTTAATTTGGTGGATTTTGGTCAACTTCTCCTTCACTATCCAAGGTGATCGCTGCACAAGGGTCTGCAGTAGTGGGCTAGAGAGTCTCCACGTTTCCCTGTACTTTTTACCAGTCAGCCCCTCTTTCTTCATCACTCCTAGATTTTATGGGCTAAGTCAGTGGGTAATATGGACATGCCCAACTTCCTCCTGTCTCTTCATTACAGCACAGAGGCCCTAGTTAATTATGACAACACACTCCATGCTGGGAACTGCACTCAAGGCTGCACCTCGTCTTCTCATTCATTTCAGATGGCAACTCTCCGTAGATTTCCTCTGCACTTGGATTTCCTGTGACAAAATAACCTTAGGCCAATAAAGTCTATCAAGACATGTGAAGGATCTGACATTTCACTTCACTCTCTAGGTAACACATTTGTGTTTTATGTTTACAGAGATACCTCATAAACATAAAATACAAAACAATGATTTATGTTTACAGTGATACTTCAATTATTGAATTCATTTCATTCCAAATTTGTGTTCAAACAATGCAAAATTCAAAAACTGATCATTCTTTCCCCATTAAAAAATAATAGAAAACTAAAAAATAAGGTCTACAGTCCAAAAATTACACCTACATATTTTCTTGGACTTTAACAAAAATTTAATTGACCTAGATTGTGGAAATAACCCCTAAAACATCTAAACAATAAATACAGTAAACTAAATTTTGAAATGTAATATAGCAAATAAAATTAATTAATTTTCATTATGTTCTGTTGTTTAAATACCATTGTGTTTCAGACATCACTTTAAATTTCCATTAACATTACCATGCAACAGCAGTGAGCCCTCTCTCTCATCAGCTTGTGGCATGGCAATGCCTCTTCCCTTAGTAGTAAAGGTCTTATTGGACTTATTTTTGACCAAAATGTCTGGTTTCATTACACCTGAATCCTCAGTGGGGAATGAAAAACTCGATCAACAAGTATTCAGCGAATTTGGGCATGAACTGATCCGTTCCTAACGTGTTGCCTCCATCCCTTCCACGTTCCTCTCTGCACTGTGCTCCCTCCGGGATCCTGCAGACCAGAGTTGGCTGCCTTTGAACACTTTGGGCCGCTGAACATTTTCTCTCCTAAAATGTTAAATTCATTACATTATAACAGAGCTTTTAGCCTTCTAACGTATCACCGACTTGAATACAATATTCTTTGAGTTGTTTCTGATTTATCCAAATTAGCAGCATTTTTGGGGGGGACCTCACTGCCCTCTGGTGGTGGGAGTCGGAGGCCCAGTCTTTGCTCCTGTGGAGCACTGCTGGAATTGAATCTCCATCCCAGTGGACCGCAGTCCCGCGCAGAACCACTACGCCACCGGGGCTCAGCCTTAACAGCAATTTTTAAACCTTTCCAGTAGTCTGGATTCTCTGTTTTTTGGTTAATGATTTCACACTTTCCACTACATTAGCTGTTTTAATCAAATTTCCTTTTTTAAGAAAAAGTTGATACTGACTTTTAGCCATATTTAATTCAGCCCCCAAATCAGACAAATGCCCGTGATTCACATTTTTCAATGAGTTCTTTCTTTAGCTTGGTCTTGGCTCTCACCAAATTTCGTGGTGTAGACAAGTGAGTGCTTCAGTGCTCCATCAACTTGTTGAAACATTTCAGCTGTTATTCCACAATTCCTTGGTACATAACGTTTTTTGACAGAATTTCTCCCCCTCCACAACTATTTGCTTGAATGATGTATGCATTCAAAAACAGACAAAAACAAATCTGTTGATTTGTAACAATTCTGACACAATAACTTGCCTTTAAATAAAGTTTAAGTTCCTTGGCCATGCCTTTACATTTGCATTTTAACTTTCTTCTGTATTTCTCAACAGTACTGGTGTTGTTATCAGAGAAGTGCACAACTCTATGCCACACTTAAATGTTTACTATGGTAAGAAAAATAATTTTAAGACTTTTAAGACTTTGAATCTACTACATATAAGAAAATGGTGAAGCCCTTGTTTTTCTTGTCCTTGAAAGAAGCAGTGATGTCTAGTTGCTCTCTGTGAGATTCAACAAATTCTAAAAACCTTTTAAGATGTTTGTTCCAATTATGTTGGTCTAAAAAAAGTATAAAATCTGAAGAATTTACCAGAGAACCATTTAGAATTGATTGTACATTAATGGAGTCAACTTCCATTGTCTCCCCAAATTAATAAACTCTCCTTTCTTTCCATCTCTAAAATACTGCACTAGTTCTTCTTTATGCAAAAACTTACATGAAACTATATAAGGAAGAGATTGTGAGAAATCCAATTCCATATTTCTTATTTTTTATTTTAGTAAAGGACTTAGAATTGTGTGAAAATGACAAATTGAGAACTAATTTTCAAGCCAAGTATGCATCGCATCCTTGGCAACATCACATAACTTTTGGTAAAAGCTGTTGTCTACATATCATTCCCAGATAACATGAATATTCACCTTCTTAATCTTCATAAATGACAGTTACAACATTCCTTATGCTAGTTTTCAGATTTGAATGGTATTTTTTAGTCAGTGTTTTACTTTTTATCTATAAGTTAAATATTGACCATATGATTAACTGCTCTTAATCTGATATTTGCATTATGCATGTGTATATTTGATTAATTTGTTTTACTGTATATATACCCTCATATTCACACACATACAGATACTATACAAGCCACAAAGAATATTTGCATAACTACTAAAATAACAGAGTGACTTTCCTTAGATTAAATTTAGGCTTTCCGTTTTGTTCTTTCTATTTATGCTAATTTTTAAATTTTTATCATGTTATTGGGGGGCTTATACAACTTCCATCACCATCCATATATATATATATATATATATATATATATATATCCTTTGTTTACAAAGCACATTTGTATACTTGTTGCCATCATCATTCTCAAACATTTTTTTTCCACTTAAGTCCCTGTTATCAGCTTCTCATATTTCCCCGCCCTCCCCATGCCCCCTCCTCATTAACCCTCGATAATTTTAAATTATTTTATTCCATTCTGCTCTTAATCATCATACAAATGCTCATCTAAGTGAGAAATCAGACTTGAATGTATGTATTATTAGTGACTTATCCAAAAAGATGGTCACTACCAAGCAAAACTGAATGTATATCACTTAACAAGTTTTGTATTACATCAATATTAAGTGACTCCTCAGTCAATACCCAGGGTTTCATGCCTAGTCCCCATTCTTTACATTGTGTAGTAGCGGTCCTAGTTCTCACCTTAACAGCCATGATAAAGGAACCCAATCAGTGTCATAACCTTCTTCTTTAAAATTATTTAAATATTATTAAGATCCCAAACTGATCAGCCAGCTTTTAGTGCTGATAGTTATAGCCTATATAACACCAGATTGCATTTACAGTTTGACTTTGTAAACTTTGCATTTTTGACTTTGTAAACTTTGTCCTAACAGACTAGAATGCCATGGAGTATTAATACCTACACCAGCACACTTGTACACAGAATAAAATAGTTGAATAATATAATAAATGTTATTTCTTGAATTTATAATCAAACATTTTATATTTTTGTTTCAACATAGTTAGCCACATTGATCTTTACCAGGAAATTTTCCTTGTCTACTGGTACTCTGCCTCTGACATTTTTTCCCCCAAGACTTTTAAATGTTTAACTTTAGGATATAGCGGATACTTATTTAGTTATGATAATTTTGTTTTGTTTTCATTTAAGTTACTTTATCAGTTGCTGGGGTTTATTATTTTCTCTTTAAAATTATGAATAATTTCTGTAACTTTCCAGATTTCATGTACTCACTAAGATAAAGTTATTTAGACATCAAATTCTGCATGCTTAATAAACACTCAAGGGAGTCCTTGTGGCATAGTCGGGCTATACTACTTGTGGCATAGTTGACTGTTAACTGCAAGGACTAGTAATTGGAAACCACCAGCTGCTCCAAGGGAGCCTGTCCGTTTTATAGGCTTGCTGTGATTTGGAATCGATTAATGGCCAGGAGTTTTATTTTGTTGTTGTTGTTGTTTGCTATGAGGAAACATTCTACACTGCTATTTATTTTCTTTCTTTTTCAAAGTATTTTTTAAAAGGTAGAACAATCTTTTAGAAGGCTGGCTGTCAATATTCTCTGAAAACAGAGGTATCTTAAATTTTGACATGTAAACCATTCAAGAGCTCTAGTTAGTTCACAACTAACTGGATGACTAGTACAAAGTTAAATAAAGGAGCATGCCGTTTAACTTGCTGTTTATAAATACACTGGTCTATAAAAAATGGATTGAAAACTGAGTCACCAGCAATAACATGTAGGCAATTATGAGTCATTTCCCACACTGAGAATTTATTTAGTACAAAATGGAAACAATGTAAGAACTTAATTTTAAAGAAAGAACCCAGAGTAAAGGGGGAGGGGAGTATATATCTGGGATAACCCTAATTATTATATTTGTGTGTGTGATGTTAAAGGTCTATAAAAAGGGACAAACAACATGACATTCTTATCACTTGTAAATTACTGTGATTTTGATTTCAAAAGCTGGTTCTTCTCTTTGTGTGTGTATATATTTGTATGTGTGTGTGTTTAAGGGAGTTTCTATGCCAATTTTTAAGATTCAAAGGAAAATTAGTCCATTAGTAATAAATGAATTTCACACATGTAGACAAACCTAGAAAATATTCTTAAACATATCACATGTGAAAGAAGTCTTTTATCCCCCAACTGTTGCAAAGTTAAATGTGGAATCACCCAAAATGCTGTGGTAGATAGGTAAATCTCTAAAACAATTTAATGGCATTCAGTGCCCTTGCTGTGGTTAGGTATTGACTGAGTCGATTTTGATCTTATGGACATTGTGCACAATGGAAGAAACATGGCATGGTTCTGCGTCCTCCCACTTGCTCCTGTGCTTATGCCCATTTGAGAAGCCATGGTGTCAATCCATCTCCTAGATGGATTTCCTCTTTCTCGTTACCCTTCCACTTTAACAAACTTGTAATCTGTCTCCATAGACCTGTCTCTCCTGATAACATGCTAAAAGTATATCAAACTAGGTCTTAATACCTTTATCTCCATGAGGATTACAGCCATACTTCTTCCAAAAGAGATTGTTTTATCCTTTAGCAGCCCCTGGATTTTCGATGTTCTTCTCAACCACCACAATTCACATTCATTGATGCTTCTTAGTCTTCATTATTCAATTAACAACTTTCTCGTGCATATACAGGTCCTTAGGTGGTATTCACTTATTATTCTCAAAATGGAAAAATACTTATCTAACTGGCTTTTACTGAACAGTCAAAATTACTGTGCCTTTGAATGTATGTTTCATTTAAAGTTAGAAGCTGTGAATCAAAAGGAAACATCTGTTGTATGTGTGGTTTTGATGCTAAGGGGGTTGAGTGGCTGAAGTTATTAATAGCTGAAGTCAAGAAAAGCTTATAAGTATGTGCTCAATATCCAAGAGAATGTCGTCTTCTTAACAACTTTACTTTTAGTTTAATTATTAAGGGGGGGGAGGTGGAACAAACAAACAGTCAAAAATATATATCAAAGAAAGTATTTTTGTGCGAGAGAGCAACAAATTAGTTCTCCACCACCAAAAACTGCAGTTGAGCTTCCTATTTTGGGGGATATTGCAAGAAGCCTCATCCTGGGAATGCTACATTGATGACCATTGGTGATATAACCCCTGCATGTGAAGTATGCTTGAATCAATATACACTGGGGGGCATTCTGCAGTGGTTTAAGGAGCCCTTGCAATGCTGGTGCTACCCAAATCCTTGGCACCTAGAACGCTCCAGTGGCTTGGTGGGAGGAAGATGTTTCTGTCTGCTTTGCAAAAGAGGAACTATCTTAGGTTTTAAGATAATTCTCTTCTATAGAGTCTATGAGTCAGAATCAACAGCAATACATTTTGCGATGGTTTACCACTGAACAAATATTTTCATAATAAAAATTATTTTCTAGTAAGTTGCTTATTCCATTATTTAGCCATATAATTTGTACATTTTTATAGTTTGCACCATCTCTCAATTGTCTATGATGGCTTGTGTGTTGTTCTAATGCTGGAAGCTAGGACAGTAGTATTTCAAATTGCAGCAGAATCATCCACAGTGAGCATGTTTCAGCAGAGCTTCCAGTCTAAGAAATGATAATGAACATGGAATCTCCTGCCCATTTTAGAGAAAGTAGCCAGTAAATCCCCAATTCACAGCATCAGAATATCTTCAGATACTGACTGCCTGATGAAGAAGACCATTTTCTGATATATTGCCAGAGGATGAGTCTCTTTGGCTGGAGGGCACTCAAAATGAGACTGAGAAGAAGCTTCTCAAGCAATTTGGAAGACATCTACATGGCCAACTGCTTTGGAAGGATCCATATTTGTACCCATTTAAAAGAAAAGTGACCCAACAGAATGTTTTAATTAGAGAATAATATCATTGATATCAAATGCAAGTTAGATTTAATGTTACAATCTTTGTGTATCATTTTAGAAGAGACTCATCCCAGGAGGAAGACCTCAAGCTGGGTGAAGTAGAAGGACAGCAAGCAAGAGAAAGGCTCTCAAGGAAATAGATTGACACCAGGACTGCATCAGTGAACTCCAGCTTTGAGACCCTTATGAGAATGGCTAGAACAGGGCAGTGTTTCCTTTTTGTTGTGCATAAGGTTGCTGTGGGTCAGAAGAGACTCAATGGCACCTAACAGCATTAAGAATGCCTTGCTTATCAAAACAAGAACTATGGATCAGTGCTGGCTTCAGAGATTTTGAGAAATGCAAACTCACTTGTCAAATACCTTAAAGACAAGTGAGCTGTGCAGCCAAGTGAAGAAACACTGTTTCTCTCCATTTAAATGAATATCCTTTCATGTAACCAAGGTTTCTATGCTATTGTATTATATAGGGAGATTCTTAAAATGCCCCTTGCATAGGAAAATATTACAGGAGAAAGTTTTAATTATTATACTTTTGAAAATGTTATTTTAATCTGTACCAAAGGACTGTGAGCTGGTGGCTATCTAATCCAATTATGGTAAATTAAAAAGAAAGAAAAGACAAATTTCATCAAAATTCAAGTCTGTTGAGGTTGTGAAATTTAATTTCAGATTCTTGGAAATCTTGCTGAAAAGCTTAAACCCTCAAAACATCCAAAATAAGATATACATGATGACACATATCCACCCAGAGTTTGACCTGAAAACAAATGCAAACATTAGATTGTTCAATTGCCACTTTAATGTAGCTTTTGCTAAAACTTAAAAAGTTAAGAATTAGAACACATATTACTCACTTTAGATAGAAGATGTTATATTTGTCAAAGGAAAAATGATCTCAGCCTTCACAAAGATTAAGTTTTCAATATAAGCATAAAAGAAAGTAAATCCCCTGCTTCAAATTCAGGCTAACACACAAAAAATTCTGCTAAACCATATCAAGTGAATACTTTATTTCCAAAGTAGGTCATATAAGATATAATAGATTCAATTTTGTTTAAATATTTTACCCAATACCTACTAGCACTTGAAAAGCTGAAATTGCTTAATCTAAAAATATTCAAAGAAAGTTATAGCTATGGTTTCTTTTTTTGCCCCATGTGATGGCATAGTTTTTGCTGATAAATATTATCATGAAACTTTTTTTAAGGGTTCAAGTTGTTCTAAAACAGCTTCCAAATGAAAAAGAAATAAATTTATTTATTTACATATTGTAAATTTACAAAGCATCACATATTTACATACTGCTTTTGTCATTGTCAAGTATCATCAAGTCAGTTCTGACTCATCATGATCTTACGTACAAGAGGATGGAACACTGCTGAGTCCAGCATCATTTTCACAAGTGTCCTTATGATTCAGTCCATTGTTTGAGCCATAGGATCAATCCATTTTATCTGTGGCCTTCCTCTGTTGCACTGCCCTACACTCTTCCAAGCACTCTGTTCTTGTCCAGGGACAAAGCTCCAGGACAGCATACCCAAGTATGTGAGACAAAGCCTCCTTATCCTTGTCTCTAGTATTCTGGTTTTACTTCTCCCAAAGCAGATTGTCTTTTTGGCATGGTTCTTTCAATATTCTTTACTAATATTATAATTTAATTGCTTCAATTCTTCTTCAGTCATCTATAGTCAATGGTCACCTTTCACATTCATACGAGGCAATTGAAAATACCTTTGGTTCGGTCAAGTGTACCTTAGTCCTTAAAATAGCCTCCTTACTTCTCAACACATTAATAAGTCTTATGAAGCAGATTTACTCAAGGCAATGTGTTATTTTATCTCTTGACTGTTGCTTCCATGAGCTTTGATTGTGGATATAAGAAAGAAGAAATTCTTAAAGTCTTTATTTTTTCTCCATCTATCCTGATGATAATATTGGTCTAATTTTGAGGATTTGGTTATCCTTTACATTGATTTGTTATCCACATTAAGACTACAATCCTTGATATTCTTCACAAAGTGTTTCAAGTTCTCACCACTTATCTGGATAGAAGGTTCTGATTTCATTCCTTTCAATCACCAATAATACTATATAAATGAGGTTAGCTAAAATCTACTGTAACTCATTATGACTGTGTTTCACTAATATATTTCTGTGTCAGGTAAGGTTCTCTTAGAGAAATAGAAATCAGGACACTGGCAATTCTTTTTATATATTTATATAGAGAGAAAGTTATATAAGATAAGAAAGAAAGAGTTAACTATCTATAAAGCAGTACAGATTGCTTGGTGCAACTCACTTGTGTGAGGCAGCTAGAAGACTGGCAGTCCTTCAAGTCTTGAGGGCCGCTGAGCATTCCTCTGTAGAGCAATCCAGGCTATCTGGTTATAGGCAGCAAACAGCAGAGCAGGTCGCCAACAGTCAGCCAGATGACAGAGTCCAACAGTCCCCAGCTCAAGAGATATATATCCCAGGAGCGTGGCGAAGTAGAGCTTGAAGGAGCCTCAACTCACAGCAACACAGCCCACGATTAGATGTCCCATAGGTAGTATTACTTGGAGGTCCAGGCAAAGGATGAACAAGGCAGCTCTCTGGTCTGAAGATCTGGAAGCAAGAGAGCGGGCAGGACTCGCCCAGCCCTTCCTATCTTTGCCCTTCAATTCATCCTGTGTGTTCATTGGCCGTGCCGTCACAACAGACCCACCAATCTTCTGTGGCCATGTTGGCATAACAAATTTACCCATGACAATTTCCAAAAGATATATCATTTTCAGAAATTCACAGACTATTAAACCAGTTGTACATTGGTGAAAGTTGAAGTTAGAGTAAGTACCTACATTTTTTTCTGAAATTACTATTTACTTCTGTTTATGAGATAGTTCCTCAGAATTATATTTTCTTCAGAATTATTTTTTCTATTAACTATAAAAAATAATAAAATGTTTGAAAACATGATGAGCACAAATAAGTAATCCATGATTAATGAATAACTAAACAATTATTTTCTAAAACAAGATTACCATCATGCCAAATTTCACAGATTACAATAATCACCAAAATGATGAAAGAAATAAAACCCCAATTAAATGATTGATTGTAAAATATAAAGGAATTGCTCTGAGACTAATCTGAGCTATGTTTATTTGTTACTTTTTTATTTAACCCTAACCCTAAACTATGTTAGTATATCTCTAAATTTGATGATTTATAGATAAAATAACTTCAATTTTTTTTTTGTATCAGATGATGCTCACTGTCATTGGATCAAATCATATAGTGCCAAGTCATAGGGCACTATAGAACTGCCCTTATAAAATTATGTTTGTGTAAATTTTTACTTTATTTGTATTCATTTGTTCTCATCAATTTATTGATTTAAATTCAATAATTCAATCGTATCAAGAAGTGTTGCATGTACAATGACCTCTACAATCAATATTAGACCATTTCTTCATCATTATCATCTCCTTTTATTCTCCCAACCTCCCATGCTATAACTCCTGATGAACCATTTAGCTAAATACCTTCTCTATAGATTTATTTATCCTGGATTTCACATGCATAAATATATATACATATATATTAAAAGCTAACAGCAGTAATTTAAGTAAAACATATAACATGTCCAGCCAAAGGAAAGAAGAAAATATTGAAAACTAAGTCAAATTGAAATGTATCTTGAGGGAGATCAAATATAGTGCTAAATTTTAAACTAACTAGATCTACAACAATCCATTTTCCAATACATTCTGCATTACAGCAAAACTATTTGCATCCCAGTTCCACAGACACACCCTGCTCATGTATTTACCAGGTGATTAATCCATGTGAATTTTTTCTTCATGAAATAAAAAACCAAACTGAAATAGAATGTGTCAAAAGGAAGTTCAAATGATAAGATAGTACATTTTAAATTAACTACCTCAACCATAGTTTATAATATCCTCTGTCTGATCACAGGACTAGTCACATCCCTCATCTAACATCAGGGTAGATTCATCACAGGTTGAATCTATATGTGAACCTAACAAATGGATTTTGGGCTTCCACTATCATCCACAGCCTTCTGAAAACTAGGTGTTCACAATTTAAGCTTTGATAACACTTCCTCCTTTAGACTTTGATTTTGTTATTTAAAATCCTGGTCTTAGTTGATATCTCACTCATATGGTTGCTTTTTTGAAAGCAAACCTTTGAGATCCCTTATTCTTTCTAATAGTTTCTTTACCATACTTTACTATAAAACCCATATATCTTCAGTGATCTCATCATGAGGGTGAGAACCATACAGGGTTCCATCTTTTTACCTCAGAGTAGCTGGTGGTTCTGACCTGTAGATCTTGTGGTTTACCACCCAACTAATAACCATTATATCACCAGTCCTATTATTAGCAGTACACCATTTCAAATGCAACTTCTACATTTATTTATATGTATTTCTCAAGGAATATTATTGATTGATCTCTAAAAACTTAAACTCACTTCCACATGGTATTTCTCAAGTTGTAAATCTTAACAAGAGCTGAAAGTTTCACTTTTCCCTTTTGGAATACCTGGTGGATATGAATTGGTTCCAGAATCCAGAGGCCAAAAGAACTACTGAGTTCCTAGCTACCATTATCAATGCTGTGGAACTGATTGCATGTCCAGATCTTTAACAGAGTGGGAGAGAATGTTGAAAAAAATCTCCAAATTACAAAAAAAAGAAAAGAAAGAACAGACCGTGAGAACATGGTCTTTAGCCATCTTTCAGAAGTGAAAATAAGCACACTGTATTGCTAAATTATCAGCAAAACAACAGCCATGTCTGTAGTGAAAACAATAACATTAAGAGGGTATGCATTCTGTAGAAAAATAATCACTTAAGGTCAACATGGCAGCATTTACCAACTTTTTTCTCCATAATTGACATATATCTGAAAGATAATTAAATTTAGTGAGTCAATTAAAAAATTTAAAAGTGGTCATGATAAAAATCGAAAAGAAGTTTCAAAGAATGTACTGAGATACCTTAATAAAAAGAATCAGTCAATGTCCAATTATTTTGACGTGGCCTAGTGTCATGAATTGATACTATCGAAGGAAAATGTCGAAGTTTTACTTAAACATTATATAAACAATGTTTTGCGTGACTTGTAGTTAGTTGATATAACCCTTCTGGGAACAATTCCTTATCCAATGTATTTTTAGTCTAGACTCTATCCTTGTGGCTATAATCTGATTTTGGAAAGTGTTCTCTACTATATTAATGGATTAGACTAGGGTGGCACTTAGATCTAATTATAATAGTGGTGTGAAGTCACATCATTTTCACACCTTGATGCATTTTTAGATCCCACATTAGTATAGAGTGAATGAAATAATGTCCTGTGTCCATTGAAAAAATATATCAAGATTGTTTCTTTGTCATCCCCAAATGCAGTCATCTTAACTTTATAACTGGTCTCATCTTGAAATTAACTGGTTCAGTAGATTCTCTTGTATTGCTTGGTTCTTATTTATTTGTTTTTTTATTCATATGTGAATATATTAGAAGACTAAGTGTGCTTTTTAGAGAACTTGTTTGAAACTATACCCTCATCACAGAAATATCTTTAAAATAAAATGATGTACATATGAACTGGAATTCTAATAGTAATACTTTTAAAAAAACAAAAAACCTTATACTTACTAAATATCATGTTTTTACTATTTCAGGTTCCCTATTTGTTTTTTTCTGTGTTATTGTTTATGTGTGCTTCTCTCAGTGAGAAAAATTTTTTCACAGCTTATTTCTGCTTTGTTTTTAAAATCGGCATTTTTTTCTCTAAGTCTTATTATGTAGTTTCTATTACTAGGTACTTAAATTCAACTCCAAGCCCCAGAATATAATCTGATGGTATGCTATCTACTATTTGTTTTTGCTTCATCTTTATTTTTGTAGAGCATATTCTCTTTTTATATTTAGATAAAAATTGAAATTTTTAAAATTTCTTATGTTTTTCTTCCTAATATGCTTACTCAGATTCAGAATCCCAGTAGTGAAGTAAAGTGCACTTTATACTGCTAACTTCAAGCTCAGTAGCTCATCATCATTAGCTGTTTGGAAGGAGAAAGAATCTTACAAAGATTTATTGTAGCAGAAAACCTGCCTAGAGGTAGATCAATTCTGTATTACTGGGTCTGAAGGTCGACCATGTTGTCTAGAGAAATAAATCCAGTGACAGTCATCTATATATGAGAAAGTGGTTTATATAAATAAAGTAATTATATATTAAGTTGGTTAATTTAAAGTGATTATATATTAAGAATATATACCAGTTCAATCCAACTCATGTCCATATGTCCCTCTTCAATCGCATGTAGGTAAGTTCAGAGTTGAATGGATCCAAAGTCAGTGGAATGATGATGGGCACCAATACTCTCAGGCTTGGAAACAGACACAGTAAGTAGGATTTTGCCATTGCAGAGAGAGGGGGAGACTCCCAAGTTCTGTGCTTTTATGAAGGCTGTACCTGCAAAGAGGTATCATAAGGCAATGCCATAAATGACAGGCTGGTTCCCCCCCTATATTTCATGCACCTTCAAGTTGACATAAAATTATCTAACTACCACAAGTATCTATGATTTTGAACCAATTTGATGGTTGTATATTCTCATATAGTATTCATCTTGAACATGTGGCTTATCAGCAAAATTAAAATTTGTATTGATGCTTTTCCTATTGATTTACTTAATTTTGTTATTTCTGTGTTGCTTGACTATTTTCCCTAAAAGTACGATTTCCATATTTCTTTGCATGACTTGAAGTTTTTGACAAAATGATAGATAAGAATTTATATTTATGGATGTTACCTAAATATGTTCACAAATTCTTTCCAAAGCCAAAGAACATTAGTTAAGTTATTTTAAAGCAATATTCTCCTTTTTAGACTTGCTTTCCATTTTTTAGACCTGTCAAGATCAAATCTCCTACTACATACCTTCCAAATTGTAGATGCCTCTACATATTTTCTACTGTTTTCAACTCAACTCAGTGGCTGCACATTGTCCAGCTTCCTCGGTGTGTGCTCAGGACAGTAGATAGGGCTGTTCTGAGCTCTGCTCATCTATTTCTATCTTCCAAAAAGCAATATACTATGCTATATATTCTATAGTAATAAAATTATACATATCATTCAAGTGGGCAGGATATAATTTCTAATCTGTATTAGTAATGTATATATTTATTTATTGTCACACCACTCTGTAGATATATTATGTATTTCTTTGGAAGTGACACACCATTGAGTTCTATTGTTTTCAACCCTCCTTATTTTCTTATTTTCTTTTTTAGAAATTTGATGTAACAAACTGTGTGTTCTACCTACCATTTTTCATTTCTTTTTAAAATTATGTCTAACTTGTATGACATACTCTGTATATACTAAATGAACAGAGTTATTAAAGTAATATCAATAATAATTTATAATATATTTTCTAAAATAATATTGACTATAATCTTATAAATAAAAGACTAATAGGCATCAATTTTATTATTGAAGAAATTGAGGGGCAAGCAATTTTTCAAATGATAACTATATTCTTTCTTTATTTGGCAAACCAGAATTAAATATAATCATTTTTACATTAAACCAAATATATTCTATGCTACATGGCATTTTATTTTAAATTATATTGGGAAAATTTATAGTTATTTATTTAATCCAAGAACTACATATGAGCAGTGCTTCGATGACATCAATATTATTTGGTTTACCAACAGATTTTTAATAGTCTTTCATTGTGAATGAAATATGCTTTCATAAAATATGAATGAATATGTTTATGTATTCATTTATGTGTAATGCCAGCTCCTTATGACAAAACTCTCTGCTATAATTTCATTTAGAATTTTAATCTGAGAAAATAAAAATGGAAAATGATGAACAAAGCATGAAAAAAACTCAAAAGAGCAATCATTTCTTTTACTCATACACTTTGACTTTATTCAAAGATCACATTTTTATGTAAAAACATGTAATTTAGTTTCTTTATGCAGTAGAGATTTAATGTGTCACTAATATAATTATTTTTATTTTTAACCATGTTAATTAATCTAAAATGTATTTTAAAAGATGATTTTCTATTTAATTATGTGCTTAATTCTTATTAAGTCCAAATAATTAAATTATGAAATCCCTTCTATTCAATTAAAATTAGAAGTTAGAAAATTATTGCTTCAAGGAAATATCTAGAGTCTCAAGATGGTATCCAGGTAGAATCACACCCCTCATCCCCCACTTGCAGGTTCTCTCATTGTTAGATCCGAAAACTAAGAAGTAAGGAGGCAAATATTGGGAGACCAGGTTCTAGAAAGAGAATACCAGTGTCTTAGGGTTTGTGGTTCAGATCTCCCCTTACAATTCTTGCCCACAGAGCTATTCAAGGACTTGCTGTGACACTCTAAGTTCACTGTGTCCTTCCACAGCTTTCAAAATAACTCCTCAGGTCTAGTGGGATGTGGTCCATTAATAGGATGTGAGACTGGCCAGCACACTGTAATTTACCCAGACTGTTTACTGATGGTGGTCATAATTCCAGGCCCATGGAAATCCTCCAAAATCTAGCCATAAGAGCTCACACCAATGCTCTCCTCTTTGCTCCACTTTCAATTCTTGCATTTAAGGATCTTCCATCTTCCCTCCCTGCCCAGGACAAAAGAAGCCACATCTCCCACTCTTTTTCCCCTTCTCCCTGTCAGACAAAAGATTAGACACTATTTTGCTTTAGTAAGAAAGCTCTTAGACTATTTCCCGGCAGCAGATCACAGGTCCTGACAACATAGCCTACAGAGCCATATATGAGTGAGTTGAGAGTAAGCCTATAAGGTTGGATGGAAAACTCAGACATAGTGTGCTCCAAACTCAATCAGACAATATAAACCCACTTTCCTGGGGGACAACACAGCACAGCACAACCCCATACCAGGACACTCTGTAAGACCCTTGAAAAGAAAGCAAAACATTCCAAGACTGTTTTTTTTTTTTTTTTGTAATATTGATTCCAGCCAACTCACCTAGTTCATTAATAAAGCTTTAACCTAACAAAACAAGTAAATTCACCAGAAGCTTTAAGTCTGAGACCTTGACCCCAAAAAGATTTTTATCAGGTTGAGCTTGACAAAGAATCTTTGAAAGACAGTTCAAAGACCACAATAGCAAGTCAGCAAAAAACAAAACAAAACAAAACATTCCACATAAGATGCCAGATGGCTGAGTAACCCTCCTAGGCTAATTAAAAAATGGAATAGACTTCTCCCCTCCCACACCCCCACTTGATCATCTCCACTACCTCCATTCCCCATGATTTGATTCACCAGAGATACATTATCTCAAGACAGCTAACTCAATCTCAATAATCTCAATCTCAATTAACTAACTGAAGAAGAAGAAATCTATCCCTTATCAGAAGCAAAAAATCCCCCAAGACAGAATCTCACTCTCTTTCTGACACCCTGTAATACCACAAAGCAGAAAAACATCAAACCACCACACACTGTCCCTACATAATATGCATGGTTGACAAGGGATCCTGGTGGATTTGTTATATTTCTTTACTCCAACCATGATAGCCTCTCTAACCTTTTCACATCAGCAACACAAAATCTCCATTATCTCATCAAGTAAAATTGCAGCTTTTCAGGGAGAGAGCCATCCCCCAGGGGGACAAAAGGCATAGCTAGGACTTGAGGCATATTTAGCTCCAGCTATTTGCTAGTCCTAATAAGACAGATTCTGAGAAAAAAAAGCACTGGGCTCCTATTTCCACCACAGGTGTTAAAACTCATCACATCAGGGTTACTCAATGGTCTTTCTCACCTCTGGCAAGGTAGCCAATTAACATAGGACACCATTGACCCTACCCAGACCACCATCTGATCAGAAGCCCCTCCCTATATGTGTGCCTTCAATACAATCTATACAAAAATTATATCAAGAATATTTGTACATATGTTTCCATCATTCTTTTTTTAAAATTCTTTTATTGTGGGTTCTTAAATATCCCATTACAATTGGTACATTCCTACAAGATGACAAGCACATTTGCATATATGCTGCTGTCATCATTTTCAAAGCATTCTCTTCTCACTTGAACCCCTGATATTAGCTCCCCATTTCTTTCCCCTCCCTCCTGCACCCTCCTTCCCTTGATAAGTTATAAATTATTTTTCTCCTTGATAAACCCTTGATAAGTTATAAATTACTTTTTCCATACCTTACATCGTCCTCCATCACCCCCTCACCCACTTTTTCATTATTGGCCTTCCTAGGAGGAGGTCTAGATTGATCCCTGTGATTGATTCCTTCCTATCTCCCCCCATCCTCCCCTAATCCTCCTCATATCTTTTTTTTTTTTTTTTTAAGGCATCACTGCCCTGGTGGTGGGAGTAGGAGGCCCAGCCTTTGCTCCGTGGAGCTGGAATTGAACCTCCATCCCAGTGGGCCGCAGTCCCGCGCACAACCACTACGCCACCGGGGCTCAGCCCTCCTCATATCTTTACTCTTCCTGTTGGCCATGAAGGGTTTATCTATCCTGGATTCCTGTCTGTAGAGTATGCATGCTCTGCTCTAATCAGATTTGTAAGGTAGAATTGAGGTAATAGTGGAATGAAGGAAGCACCAACGATCTAGAGGAAAGTTGTGCACCCAACTCGCTCATCTCTTCCCTATGACTCCTCTGTGAGTGGATGTCCAATTTTCCACAGATGAACATTAGGTCTGCACTCCATGCCCCACTCCCCAGATTCACATTGGGTATGTTTTTATTCTGGGTCTTAGATGCTTGATACCTGATCCCATCTACACCTTATATTCACACAGGCTGCTGTGTTTCTTCCACGTGGACTTTGTTGCTTCTGAGCTAGATGGCCACTTATTTACCTTCAAGCCTTTAAGACTCCAGACACTCTATCTTTTGATATCCAGTTGCTGTCAGCTTTCTTCACCACCAGTGCATATGCACACATTTGCCTTTAGGGATCATGTGGGGAAGGTGAGCATCACAGAATGCTGAATTGTTAGAACAAAATGTTCATGTGTTTAGGGAGTACTTGAGTTGAGGTCCAATGTCCATCTTCAATCTTCATTCTTAACATATAGATATGAGTACATAGTTCTATTCCCCTCTCATTATATATATATTTACATATAAACATGTCTATAGTTAAGCCTCTACCAATATCCTTTGCCTTCTGGTTCTTTCCTTTATTTCCTTTTTATTTCCCTCTTGTCCCCCTATCGCGTTCAACCTTCAGGTAGGTTTAGTAATTCCTCACTACTACATTGCCCTTGATTGAACCCCACTAGGCATCCTACAACGTTCCTTCCATTGATTTTAGTTCACTTATTGTTCCTTTGTCCATGGGCTGGTGTCCCCCACTCCAATTTCCTTTCTCCTACCTCTCCATTTCTCACATTCCTCTCCAGAACCATTGGTCCTCTTCTTTTCATCTTGAAATTCTTTATCCTGCCTAGCTTATCTTATCTAGAGTTTCAGATACATCGATAAGTTAAAAAAACAGGCAAAGGTAAATAAAATAACCAAAGAAGTCAAGTTCAACAAAACAATAACAATAGCAGAAAGTAAGAACAAAATAACAACAAGAAATCCACTAACAAAAATGAAAACATCTTTATATAGTTTAAAGTCTGTTTGTTGGCCTTTATGAGTGTTTTCCAGTCAAGTCTGATGGCATGCAACACTCTTTTTTTCTATTTTTGGTATGCCCTGGGGGTTTCATCAGTTTGCATTCACTGCTGCTCTGCTGTTTGCCCTCAGTGCCTCGCTCCAGCAAAATGGAGTCAGAATGTGCACTAATCAGTCCTATACTGTGTCTCCAGTGATGTCCCCTGCAGCACCATGGTTCAATGAGGGAAGCCGTGTTGCATGGTGGGGCCAACCCTGGAGTCTTCTCAGTGTGTTGTCTGTTCCAAGCAGGAACATCAACCATCCTCTGGGCTTAGTGTGCCAGGATGTTCTCTCTTCCCTCTTCATCCCTGTTTTTCTCCGTGTGCTCTAATTTGATATGAACCTCTCCCCAAGCTATAGCCCCAGCGGGGTCCTCTGAAGTGCATTCTTCACTTTTATTATTATTTAGAATAAAAATGAATTGCTTTTTATTTATTCTACTATGTTGGTTGTGTTTAGTTGGGTTATCTAGAGAAACAAGACTAGTGATGGTCATAGATATTGTCTTTATGAAGAGGTTAATGGAAATGACTTACAGAGCTATAGAAAAGGTAAGCTCACTCCAGTAAAAGTCCGGCTTCTTCAGACTGCTAGAAATTTATGAATAGGAAACAAGATAATGAAACAGAAGCAGCCAGGTAGATGTAGATGTCTACAGTTGTCTGAAAGGATCTACCATTGGCAATCCTATGGTGGCTCTTAGAATCATCAAGATGCAGGATTCAACTCCAGGAAAAGGCAACAGACCAAAGAGGATTAGCTCTGATCTTCCCCTCTCATACAAAAGTACTTATGACAACAAGAATGAGTCATCAGGCTCCAACCCTAGTGGTAGCTTGGGCTCTGCTCTTACATTTACTCAAGAACGTCAAGCTGACATACTTCTCAACCATCACATTTATCATATCATTGAGCCAATAATTCCGGATTGCTGAGAATTTTTTTCTTTATAATTAGTCAAATTTTAAAATGGAAGTCATATTTTGGAAGTAGAACCAATAAAGAACTGGCTTAGAGAAAAAATATCTTTGAATTTGATTATTTGACATTTGTATAAAATTCAGTAAGTATGATGAGATTTTTAGGTACATATATATATAGCTATGCTTGTATAACTTTTTGAAAATCTCTTATAGATAATTTCCTTAACAAAAAATCCAGAGTAATATATTTAGCAATAAAAATCTCCAATTCTGAAACTAAGAATTGAAATATACTTAGATTTATGGATAAGGATTGTAGTACCTACATTCATATTTGTTTCTTTGACCATAACACAGCATTCTTTTATTCTACATGGATTTCTCTTGGAAAAATTTTGACATTTTTTTATTATTTTTCTCACAGATAATGTAGGTGCATTTTGATATTTATTTTTATATGTATTTAATTATATTATATGCTCCTACAATTTTTGTATTTGTGTAAATGTACATACCAACAACGCAGAAACACTCTCAGAAACAATATCAGGTCACAAATGTATTAATTCATGCAGTCTACCAGAATGATTTAGAGTAGCTACCATTTATTAGATTATCATACGCATTAAAAAGTATACAACATATAAATGTGCTTCTTGCTATAGAATGCCTTCAATGAAAGTTCAGTATCTGATGACTTAATCAACAGTAGTTTACACTAGGGTCTGTATCTATTCTATTAGTTTTCTTTTTTTTTTTTTTTTTTTTTTTTTTTTTTTTTTTTTTTTTTTTTTTTTTTTTTTTTTTTTTTTTTTTTTTTTTTGGCATCACTGCTCTCCGGTGGTGGGAGTAGGAGGCCCAGCCCCACTGCTGGAATTGAACCTCCATCCCAGTGGGCCGCAGTCCTGCGCACAACCACTACGCCACCGGGGCTCAGCCTCTATTAGTTTTCTAGAAAGAAAATGTATTCATTTCTTAACTCACTGTGACCGAGCCAATCTTGACTCAGAGCAACCCGCTAGGGCAGGGTTGAACGGCCTTGTGGGCTTCTCAGGCTGTAACTCCTTGACGGAGTAGAAAGCCTCATCTTTCTTCCTCAAAGCCTCTGTTGGTTTCAAATTGGTGACCTGGCAGTGAGTGGGCCAATGTAACACTGTCAAAATTTAAGTATCTTTATACAATCATATACCTATCAGGAATATATACTTAAGCATATAGGCATATTAATTTGCTCTAAACTTTGAGTGCTTTGTGGAACAGATACATATTATGGAACTTTAAAGAGTAGCAGGTGGTTTCTCCATCAGCTGATCACTCATATAAAATGTTCAAAATAATTTAGATAACATAACTAAATACTAATGTACTTAAGGGGATGGATAGTCAGATGCTTTTAGATGAGGCCAGTTGATTTTATCTCACAGTGAATCTATCTACCACAGAATCAAATATTGCTCATTCCCGCACTATTCTTAAAACCATTGACTGACCACTGTATTGCAGTCACTGTGTCAAGAGCTTTCCATTTTTGCTCTGACCCTCTCCTTTCCAACCATGATATAGTTTCTCAAAGACTGATTCCTGCTGATAACACATTCAATATATTTAAGATAAAAATTTCCCATTTTCCCTTCTAAAGAACATTCTAGCTGTATGTCTTCTGGTACAATTATTAAATTTTCTATGGAAGTACAAGATATATTCAATACTCTCTCCTTTATTTTTAACTCATTTTATGCAAACATGAGGCAATTGAAATTACCAGTGCTTGTGTAAGATGCACTTTAACCCTCAAAACAACATATTTGCTTTTGAAAGCTTAAAAGGGAAAATTTGTCATGATTTTGCTGCTGAACTATATCATTTGACTTCTTAACTGCTATTTCCAAGAGCATTTATTGTTGATCCAAGTAAAGTGAAATCCTTGACAACTGATGGAAAATTGGTGGCAAATGAAGCGTACCTCTTTATTTTTCATGAGATCATATACTACTTTCATGAGATCATAGTACAATTTTGAGAATTTTTTAGTCAGTAATGTTAAATAAACACATTTTGCTGTTTCCCCTTATTAATGTCAACATTATAAGCAGTGTATTTTCTAGGCTGCAAAGCCAAATTTTGTATGAACAAACAGCATGATTTGTTTTCGCAGATGTAGGTTTTATTCATTTTGTGAATATAAACCATTACTTTTATTTTTCTGCCTTAAATAAATGATTATTTTCCAAATTCAATTTTGTTCTTGATTATTTTACAAAAATGGTAGTTACTAGTCCTTATTCTTATTTTGTTCTAAAGGGAAAGGAAAACTTTGCACTTTAGGTCTGGAACTCTCTATTTGTTATAATTCCATAAATTATCTGACCAATTAAAATGAGAAATTATGAGTTATCTTAAATCTAATATTCCTTATCATTATAATACCCCAGTTAATGTAGATACAAATTTCTAGTGTGAACTGAGCATATAAGAAAACTGAACTTCATTTTCTACATTTTGTATATTTTTGATGTCACACTTAAATTTGTATATGTTTCCTGTTACAAATCTAAATATAGATATTTATATTTTATGTATAATTAATAAACACATTGTGGTAATTACAAATCTGTTGTCAATTTCAGACTTACGATTATGAGGTGGAGTTTATCTCGTCAGTCAAGTCACAACTTGATGACCTAATTTTGGAGATGATAAGGAAATAAGTAGTTTGCTGGAGGCGGGCCACAGGCTCACTTCCTGGGAGACATCCCTGTCAGTGCTGTTTTCATTGCCACTGTATCCACAAGAACTTCCACTCATTGGCCTGTGATCTTCCCTGCATTCAGTGTCATTCGGTGTGTTTGTGAGTCTGAAGAGGAATTTAAGGAATCATATAAGACATTTGGGCTGACATTGTACTTATGGATTGGACTGGGATGTTTTCTCACTATTCAATTCTCTTGTATATAAAACTCTTTCCTATACACATTTGAGTATCTTTAATTTGTTTCTCTAGTCAACTCAGGCGCACACACTCACATATTAAATATTTATCAAGTGTATTATTACATAACAAGTAACTGTTCTAAAAATTCTCCATTGAATTATTACATATTGTTTATCTTCAGAATCTTTCAAAGACATTTTCATAGCAAACAATATTAGAAGGAACAGATTATGTCTTCTTCCTGCACAGAGAGTAAATTTATTTATCTACCTTTGTATTTATGTCTATTATCTATCTATCTATCTATCTATCTATCTATCTATCTATCTATCTTCTATTTGTCTATCAATCTATGTATGTATTACTGTCCCCCTGAACAAGTTATGGTTTAAAAATGAACATTTCCTAATACAGGTCTTCACATTTTATACAAATTAATTATATGCATACCATCCACCTACATCTTTTTCAACATTAGTTTCAGAGATTTGTGGGGAAAAGAGTAATGTTAATATGAATCTTAGTGCAGTAGTATGTCAATTTCTCTGAGTCTCAAATTTTTTTTTTCTGATAAAATTTGGGAATCTGTGACAAGTTGACTTTCACATGTTCTGCCAAATATTTCAAAATTGTATCCATGAAGTTGGCATAGAAAAATTAGTAATCTTGATTTATGCCTTTAAAATATAGAAAATTATTATTTATATCAAATTTTCCTTGACAAAAATGAATTTGAACAATCACTGACTAAAATAGATCAATCAAGGTAGACAGAAAGAGAAGATTTTAAAATTATGCTTTTAATTTTTTGTTAATCTAATTTCTGAATGAGATTCATTTAATTTGACAACCTTGACTTTAGGAACACAAACACATATTTTTGGTGGGAAATGAAGACAGTCAAAAGTGTTTGTATTATGGGGGATTTGCATAAGTATTTTGGAAGAGATTCTGAATTAAATATATTATTGCAATATCTTAAATTACTGAATAAGAGTTTTTTAAAAAGTGACCTACATCTGGTGACACAAAAACTAACTTAGTAATAGAATTTGGGGAATTATTGATATTGATATTTGGGGAAATATTGATATTATTGATAATTTGGAACATAGAAATTTCCCTCTAGAGCTGAGCTTAGTGGTATTGAGACATTGAAAATAAAACACTTCATTAGATGTTAAACATAATGTTGTATTAAAATAGTTGATCAGATAAAGTTTAAATAATATCTTTGGTCAAAATATATTTATTCCAAATTACATTAACTATTAAAAGACTTAATTAATATAAACACTAATGAAAAATTCTGTATGTGGTCAGGAAAGAGCAGTTTTAAATATTTTCTTATTTTTAAGCAGGAATGACTAGCAAATATGCAATATCAGTTAAGTAGAATATATGAAAAGAGGAATTCATATAGCTACAACCATGCTATAACAATTTAAACAACCCTGGTTGTTGAAAAATGAATATTTTCATAGGTTAAGAATCTGTGCAAGTTGTCAGCTCAAGTAGATGCCACTAGGTTTTGAAAGAGGCAATGTGAATGTGATGGCTACCTATTTTGCTAATTGCATTAACTTAGTTTATTCATTTAAAAACTTTCAAATTTGGTTCCCTAATTTCTAAATTGAGAATAATAAAAACACCTGAAATATGTTTCCTACCACAGATCACATAAGATGATTCATTTAGATTATGTAGTAAGCTTTGTTGTAAGTATCTTATTGTACCATAATCACCTTCTAATTTGTTATTTGTTAATGTAGGAACACTTAATACAGATATAGATATAATCTAATTGTATGACTCTTAACTATATTCCACAGTAACTGTATATAATTAACTTTTTTCAAGCTCTTCTAAGTGGGCCTTAGTTTTTTTTTAACCATGCTGATAACAAACTCGTAGAACTTTTCATGGTACAGGTGCATGGGATTAATAGTCTATTCATTAGATCAGCTGAAAATAAAATGCAACAGAAGCATTTTAACAAGTAATTTCTTTGGATAACTTACCAAGTGGGTTTCAAAAAGAAATAGGCTTAACTTTTCAGCTCTGGCTCTAATTAGGAACTGCAGTTATCACATTACTTTTCGCACCTGAAAAAAAAAAATTCTCTTACTCAGCTCTTCTTCTAAGCAGGCATTTCTATCTCTTCATCTCAGGTCTGCACATGCCTGCCAGCATAGCATAATAAAATATAAGTAGACACATATTTACTATAAGCAGAGAGACTATTGGAAATCCCTGGGGCATTTTCCTGTGGCAGAATGCAGATCACTGGAATTTAACTAACCAAGCTGTGCAGGAGCTGGCTAAACAGGGCATCCAAGAGAAAATGCAGTGAGGAACTAAGACCCTGTGAGCCCCAGACTTGCTCAGCGAATCAAATCCTCCTTCCCTGAGGGGTATTGCAATGCAGCTCCAGATTCCAGAACACCTTAAAAACCTGAAAAAGCATGGCCACAATGGTGCTTTTCCTTGTTTTGCATCTGAACTCACTTGAATTATAGCCTTCACACACCTGGTTCTTTAAAAAGTTTTAACCTAACAAAACAGAGATAAGCCACCAGGTTTTATAAGCAAGAGCTTTTGCAAGAAACAGGTTTTACAAGTTGGGCTGGACACAGAGTCCTAGGAAACCATTGATTGCCTATGGCCCAAGAATATAGAAAGTCAGTAAACCAAGCCTTTCCTCAAAATTGTGCTGCCCTTCCCACCTTTTTAAAACCAAGAGCTGGCACTAACCCTACATTTTTAAAAAAATCCGTTTCTCGATCAAATATTGGTACACATTGCTTCAGTACTGCAAGCATGTGCATTTTGGCCTAGAATCACTTCGCTACACCTACCAAATAAAACTATTTACTATCTCCCATTTTTATCTTACCTACTTCTCCTTTTGCTCTTCTCCCAACACTTCCTCCCCCTCCCCTAATTATCTAATCTAATAATGCTGCTAGATACTTAATACAAACTGTCCATAATCACTCCACTGCACACAACTAACAGACTTACCGCATATACTTGATTTAAGCTGACATGAGTAGCAGCCAAATCTAATTTTACCACAAAAATTGCATTAAAAATATGCTGGAAAATCATGGCTTATACATGAGTGTATACGGTAACCATTCTTACATAGTCACCTTCCTAAGTTCCCTAACAGTGATGCCAAAATGTCAAAGAAACAACAGAAAAAAATAACCAAATACCAACCAGACCTAACTATAATGCCTGAAATTGAACACAATATGGATTTGCCAGAAAAAAAAATTAAAGGAATGGTAATGGCACTTTTGCAACAGCTGAAGGGAGAGACTGAAAAAGAAAGTGAAATAATAGAAAATGTAGTAACTTCACTCCAGGCTATAGAAGAAAAACTCAAAAGAGAAACCCAGTTGCACAATTCAACAACAGTATAAAGGAACTGAGAAACAGAATTGAAGAGATGGAAACCCAAAGTAGTGACCTAGAAAACAAATATATAAAAGAGAATTATACTTAAAAGAGAAACAGATAACAAAAAATGCAGAAGAGATCTAGAAAAACATGAGACAAACTTAAAGGAACAACTTGCATCCAGCAGTGATTCAAGAAAAGGAAGAAACAAAGAAATTCACACAGAAATTCCTGAAAGAGAACTTTCCTCAATGTCTAAACCAGGAATATATAGTCATTCAGGAAGCTGAGAGAACCCCAGGCAGGACAGATCCCCAAAGAAACCCCACACCTACCCACCCCCGCCCACAACATCCAACATATTATAGTCAAGATGTCTTACATCAACTACAAGGAAAACATTCTAAGATCAACCAGAGAAAAATTATACATTATAAACAAAGGGTCAATATTTAGAATAATCTCAGATTTCCAGCAGAAACCACACAAGCAAAAAGTGGAGTGATATTTACAGAGGACTGGAAGAAAAAACTTGTCAACCTAGAATCCTGCTAAGTTATAAACCAGATAAAATGCAGAAATTTAAGTATTTCAAAAGAAGGAGAAAGTAAAAGCATTCACAAAAACAAACCCAGCATTACAAAAATTACTCAATGAAGTACTGTGTCAAAAAAACACCACCGCCAAAAGCAACACAGAAACTCGAAGCCAACATATTGTAAGACCTTGTGCTCTTCGAACTTAGTGGGCTTGGGAGGCGCCGTGACAGACTCTGGAGAAGCCGAAGCGCAGGCAAGCCTGGGTTTCTATTTCAGAGAAAACCTGTGACTTTCCCTGAAGCTAATGCAGTACCTGGAACCAGGAACCAGGAGGGGTATTCAAAATTCAACAAGTCCCTGACAACGAACCAGAGAAGGACATGGAAAGCAGCTCACCAATCGAGAACAGTCACCATGCCTCCAGTGGAACTCTGGTGGGAAGCGGGGAATGAGCACGCACCTTATGTGACCTGAAACTATAAAAACTTAACTTTGTGGGGCAGTCGGGGTGGGGCTACGGGAAGACCGCTGCACTGGGCAGTGGTGTGAGCCCGATCCTAGCTTAAGCTAGAAAGTAAACCACTTATGTTCCTTTGCATCTCGAGTGTCGTTTTCCATACTTCTTGGATAAGTTTGTCTCCCGGGTCCAACAATATGACAAGCCCTGAAAAAAAAAAAATCCATTTCTTCATCAAACATCGGACAATACCCAAAACAAGAAAAAGACACGAGAAGAACCAAGAAATTAAGCACAGCACAGAAAACACACACACAAAAAGAACCATATATACAAACACAAGTGTATATATAAAGCAAAATGGTAGTAACAAATACATGAATATCAATAATTTCACTGAATGTTAATGTCGTGAATGCATACATAAAGATACAGAGTAGCAGATCGGATAAGAAAGCAAATTCTATCAATATGCTGCTTACAAAACACACCTCACAAACAAAGATATGAACAGATTAAAAATCAAGGATTGGACAGAAGCCTACTAAGAAAAGAGCAAACAAAGAAAAGCAGAGACTAACACAGAATGGAAAGAGAAGCTTTCTGGAAACTCAAGTCAAGACTACCAATGCAGACCACCTACATTATACAAGAGGCACTGATAGTTTTGTTGGTGAGTATGGTGGATGATTGAGGAGAAAAAAACCACAAAGTGGTAAAGAATGCTATGCTAGTCCGGGTGGACTATAGAAACAAATCCACAGAAGCTCAAAGGTATATAAGACAGAGTTTTGTATGAAGAGTAAGTGTGAATTAAGAAAGCATCCCAATCCAGTGCTGTTCAAGCCCATTAGCCCAATATTAGCCCATCTATCCGACAGCAATCTACAAAGTCCTCCTCATTCTCACAAAACACAAGCAAGGACACCAACTGAAGGAGGAAAATTGTATCAGTGAGCTTGTGAGCATCTTGGCGCTGTCAGGCATCTCCACGCAGCTGCTCCAGCATCCAGGGCTGCATCAGGGAAGGTCCATGTGGCTTCTCCTCAGGGATGTCTCCCAGGAAGTGAGCCTTGCTGGCTGAAGCAGGGAACTATCTAAGGCAGTCATACTCTGGTCTGCTCATCAGAGAGCAAGAGACTCTAGAACAACAAAGACATTTATCTCCAAACCATGTATCTCTCTGCCCTTCAATTAATCCCACATGTGTTTATCAGTCAGGTTGGCACAATAAGGTTTAACATTCTCAAATCAGATAGGGAACATAGGGGAACTGCCAGATAGATTTAAGGTACCTGGGTAGACACTGTGAATTTATTTCTACCCAACCTTTGGTGAACCACACCATGGACTAAGCACCAGGATAATCAAGGAAGCTGACCTCACAGGCAGCAGGGCACAAGGAAGGAGCTCCACCAGAAGAATTTAATATAACTTGTATGATTCAAAGATGAAAATTACACAATTTGGATATTGTGAAGGAAAAAGTATCAGAGTTAATATTATGAACACCCAATTTGTGGAACTCTATGGAGGCCAATGGGAGCTCAAAACCTTTTTACAGAGTATCTGGTCAGACTGAATCGCTAGCAGATCAGCTCTAGACAGAGGAAAAGGTCTCGAGCAGCCATGCTGTTTGGCAGAGGCTAATTCCATCTTGAGTCTGCTGAATTGAACTCGTTAGTTGGTGATCTCCCTATAGTTGGTGATAGTTGGTGATCTCCCTATAGACCCCACCTGTCTTGATTCTGTGTGCAACTATCTCATTCTTGTTCCATGACAGAAATTTCTTCCCTGGATTTTGGAATGTTGAAGAGGGTCTTTTCTTTTTTATTATCTGTATTTTGTTCTTTGTATTATTATTATTTTTTCCTTACCACCCTATTTCTAATTTGGTTTTTATTGTTTCTCTTCGGTTTCCCAGTTTGTGGCCCACAGGAGCAGTGTATATACATAGTGATAATAATTGATACAGCCATTGATAGGGGATGCAGCGTGGGGGGAGGGGTGAAGTCTAATCTGTCAATCAGGTCACTGCTTGATGACCTCATTTGGAGATGCTAAGGAGATAAATATCTCATTAGAGGCCAGATACACTCTATCTGCTTGTCTCCCTGTGAAACATTCCTGTTGACAAGCCACATGGTGCTACACTGATGGAGCCAGAGTCCTGGAGCTAGAGGAGCTACGTGGAGACCCATGCCAATGCTGAGATGCTTCCACTGCCACTGGATCTATAAGACTTTCCACCCACTGACCCATGACCTTGCTGAATTCAGAGTATTTGCATTGCTGTGTGAGTCAAAAGAGGAATTATGGAGAAATATTGACATATAGGGTAATATCAAAATTATGGATTTGATCTGGACTAGGCTGGGCTGTTCTCTCAATGTACAATTGATATTTTATATAAAGCTCTTTCTTATACACTTGAGGGTCTATTAATTTGTTTCTCTAGTCAACCCAGACTAACTTTGACGTTCCTTTTGTGATAAATGAGTAAGAAAAAGATGTCATAAAGGAAAATTAAGTGATTATAAAATATATTGCAACAATATATTGCAACAAATAGCTATATTTTATTAGATCTCTAATTAGATCTCTAATGATCCATATTCCAAAATATATTTAATAATAAATCATTTTAATGCAATCCATGCATCAATTGTACCAAGCATATTTATACATCAGTGGCCTTCAATATTTTCAAAATATTTTCTGTCTGTTTGAATCCCTGATATCAGCTCCTCTTTATTCCCTCCCACCCTCCCTCCCTCCCTCATCCTCATGGACACCTGATAAATTATAAATCATTATTATTTTCACATCTTACACAGCCCACTTTCTATACTTTGTGCTTATAAACTCTTTAGTGATTTTTATCCAGACTGTATCTACTTCAATGCACCATAAGTAAAATAAAATTGAGTTAATTTTGAAAAAAAAAATTTGAAAGAGCATAAAAAATAATTAAAATTTCTCAAGAAATCCTTACACTTACTCTGTGTAGACATGGCCAAATAAGATATATCTATCTCTTTCTTTAGCTCTATAAATCTATATTGAATGATGGGATTCCAATAATTTAACAACTGGTTTACTGTCCTAATAACCATTTAGAGTTACAAAAAAGTTATAAAAAGATAGTTTGTCATTTCATACAATTGATGCTTAAACAAGAACAATAAAAGATGCACACAAATCTAGAATATTATAGGGGTTATTATAAGGGTTTTAAAATATTTTTTTGTGTGGGCATCACTGCCTCTGGTGGTTGTGGGCGCTACCAGTGCCGCACCTGAGAGCCGCTGCTGGATTTGAACCGCCAAGCCCGTGGGCTGCAGTTCCACACTCAACCAATTACACCACTGGGGCTCAGCCAGGGTTTTAAAATATTAATGAAAAACTATTAAATAAGCCATGGCAAAAACAATAAAACTGTTAATTAAGATAGTTCCTTATTGCAAATAGATTGGTATCTTAAGTTGCAATGTTTTCCACTTTTCTCTAAGCATTATCAGCTGTGTGATTTAGTTTTTCCCATCTTTTCACTGTAGGAGTAAAATCCCATTCCTTAAGATGTCAGCCAATTAGATAATCAACATTGTGTTTTATATATTATAATCAATTGGATGGCATCTCTTCATATTGTTTACCTTTGAAAACCTCCTTTTTGTTTCTTTCTGATGAATTTATAGCAACTGTTCAGGCAATACTTTTAGCTCTTTGAACACTTTTAGGAATTCCATAATTCATGCATAATATCTCATGTGAATTTGAGATCTAACACAAAGCTGAAATGAATGACAGCCTACTACCCTCTGCTTGTTTGGCACAGCTTCTCTTTTCATTATATGTTTATTTACTGAAGTAACAAATATAAGGGCACAGAAGTGTAATATTTCAGTTAAAGTATAATGTATTTTATTATATAAATACTATAAGAATAGTTAAATCTAATTTCAATACTGAGGGATGAAATGAAATTACTACAGGTGTTTATAATATACTGTTGGATGGATGAATGTTAAAATATTGGAACATAAATTTTCCCACATTTCTGGGGTTACCTGATTACAAGTGCCATTTTAATAACTGGTTTACCAAACTCAACCAAAATTTACATAATACCTCTGTTGAACATCTAAAAACTGACAATCTTACTACTGTCTATATATCTATCTATCTCTATATGCATATATGTGTGTATATGTAAATATCCATAACTATATCTCCATCTACAATCATCTGTCATCTATCTATCTATTATCTATCAATCATCTATCTCTTCTATCTCCTTCCATCAAAAATTAAGAACAAAAAGAAACCCAAATATATTAAATTTCAAAAATCCAAGAATACATTACTTGCAAAGGAGAAAGAGGATGTATGCATCGTTGTCAAAGGCAGGATTAAAAAGAGACATGTTCAACTTTGTTAACAAACTAAGATGCCTCAGTCACCAAATAAATCTGTGTACACTTTCAGTTCATTTTCACGAATCTTTACAAAATGCAAGTCAGTACATTTTCACGAATCTTTACAAAATGCAAGTCAGTAGTTTCTGTGAGTTGTGGCAAGGGTAATTTCCCAACATTTTGGCAAGGCATGGAAATGGGGAAGAATTTCTGTCAAATATTCTGCAAGTTCAGAAATTATACTCAACTACTCCAGGCCCACAGTGCGCATGTGTAGAATGCGTGCTACACACTCTCCAATGCCCCTCCTTCTCTCTGGGTCTTGACCCTTCCTCTCAGTCTCTGACAAGTGAGGAGCTTGCCTGTGCAGAGCCTGCTACTTCCTGAGGATCAAGGTAAGAACAAGTTAGGCTTTTTTTTTTTTTTTTAATGTTAGGAGGCCTATTTTTTTAAATTTTGCTGTTAGTAGGGTATTTTTTTGCGGTTAAGCGGGGCCTTTTTCCTGAAGTTAGGAGGTCTTTTTTTTTTTTGCAAATAGGAAGAACCTTTTTTTTTTTTTTTTTTAAATTAGGAGAGCCTTTTTTAAAAGTAGGTTAGTTGGTTTGGCCGTGGTTTTTCTAGGAAAATTGCATCACAGTGATAACACAAATAGTACTCAGGTCTAATGAAAATTGTCAGTGCTCACAGGTAATGATAATTGTAAGTGCTCAGTGTTAAAGCTCAGTCAGGGCTCAGTACTAATGCAAATTGTCGGCGCACAGTGTTACCACAAAGAGTCAGTGACTAGTGTTAATGCAAATGTTCAGTGCTCAGCGTTATCACATGGTCTCTCCAAACTGGTCATCTGCCAAGGGCTCTGTGGGAATTTAATCCGGCTCTGCAGACAGCCGAGGAGTAATTCTGCCAATTTAATTGGCAGAAAGTGCATTTATATTCTGATTGCTATTCAGTTGTGTATGATGTTGCATGCTTGCATGGCTGATCTCACATTAGATTAGGAAGAAAAAAGACATACGTGCCTTCTTTTTTCCTGCAGTGGAATCTGATTGCATGTGTCTTCTCCTCCACAAGATCAGATTTCTGTGTGAGTTCACAGACCACAGTGCGGTTCACACAGGGTGGTGTGAACGGGAAAGGTGGTAGAGCAACCGTTTGTAATCATGCGGGTTCCCGCACCACACCAGTGTGAGAGTGAGGTAAAACTGGAGTTCCACCAATATGGGCACTGGTGAGGCTGAAATGATGTGGAATGGCGAGGCTGCATTGATGGACACTGATCAGACTGCATGAATGGTCAGTGCAGTCTGTATGTCTCTTTATGGGCAAAGTTATTGCTGGTATATTGTTTTTGTAGCGATATATATATCACTATATATACATATATATGTATTTTACAAATGTATTTTACTATATATATAAATATATATGTGTGTATTTTACTAATAGCAATTTGGAATCCTTACGAAACAAAATATTAAGAAAGAGAAAAATTGACTCAGAATGTAAGATATTCTAAGAATAGTGGACTTATAATTACTTTTTCATGCAGTACAAGGAAAGAGCTGTGTGTTTGTTATGCCAGAATATAGAGTCTGTGTTCAAAGAATACAATTTGTGTCAATGCTTTCAAATTAAACATAAGGAGAAATATGATTGTTTGAAGAAGTGAAGAAAAATAAAATATTAAAACTGAAAAATACATTGACAGCTCAGCAAAATACTTTTGTGAAGCAGAAGCAGCTATATCTTTCATCACTGTGAGCAAGTTTTCAAGATGTCAAGCTAATAGCACTGGCAGACCATTTGTGAAGGGAGAATTTGTTAAAAAGTGCCTTCTTTCTGTTGTCAAAGAGATGTCCAGAGAAGCTGACTATTTAGTACAGTGAGTCTTTTAGGACCTAAAATTACACAAAGGATTGTAGAAATGGGAGACAATTTGCATCAGCATTTGCAAAACTCTGCAAAAATCTTTCCTATTTTTCCTGGAACTCGAGGAAAGTAGTGATGTTTGTGATTCTTCACAACTTCTAATTTTTATTCATGGGACGAATGATTATTTTGAAGTCACAAAGACCTTGCTGCACTGCCAAACATCAAAGGAACAACTAAAGGCGAGGATAGTTATGAAAAGGTTTGCCAACTTGTGAAGGGTTTGGATCTGGGCTGGACTGGTCGGTGGGGCAGCTGATGGTGCTCCTGGCATGGTGGGATCTAAGAAAGGAGTAATTGCTCGTGTTAACCAAGAGATGGACAATCATAGCCATTCTCATACACTAGCCATACATTGCTTCATCCACCAACAAGCACTGTGTAATAAATCACTGAAGTGGGATTCCATTATGAAAACTGTGGCATATTGTGTTAACTTGATTAGAGCCAATGCACTAAGCCACGAACAATTTAAGGAATTTATGACTGAGTTTTATGCTGCCTATGAAGATGTTCTATACCACACAGATGTCCATGGCCTGAATCAATGGAGAGTTTTGAAAGATTTCTATAGCTTACTTCCACAGATTACAGGTTTTCTGTTTTCAAAAAACATAGAAGTACCAGAAATGATGCAGAATGGAAATGGCACCTTGCCTTTCTGACAGATGTAACAGAGCAGATGTAATAGTGTCAGTGTGCAACTTCAAAGAAAGGGGAAGCTCATCTGTGATATGCAGTCACATCTGAAAGCATTTGAAGTAAAATTAGGCCTCCTCATGAAACAAGTGAAGGAGGAAAATTTCTGCCATCTCTCCACAACTTAAAATGTGTTAGCAGGAAAACCACTGGTTTCATTCCCCAAAAGAACGTGTGGATTGACTGGAAAAGTTGCAAAAGAGTTCCAATTTAGATTGAAAGAGTTTCATCTCCATGAACAGGACATACAGCTTTTCCGTAATCCATTTTCTATTGATATTGAAAATGTGGATACAATTTACCAAATGAAACTGGCTGAACTGTAGAATTGTGACTCTCTGAAAGATGCATTCAAGTGAAGCAGCCTTCCTAATTTCTATGCCTCTCTCCCCTCTGAGACATGTCCTAATCTCAGGAACCATGCACTCAAAATGGCAATCATCTTTGGCAGCACTTATATCTGTGAACAGACTTTTTCCAGAGTGAAACATCTGAAATCTCCAACCAGATCTAGACTAACTGATGCACACTTGCATCACTTGTTAGGATTAGCAGTGACATATATGGGACTAGGCAGTGACCATCTCATTAGCCAAAGGCAGGCCCATAGTTACTATTGAAATACTGGTAAGTTTGTTGATTTAACTTTATTTGTTCATCATTTTAAATATTGTATTTGTTCACATTTTTTTTTACTTCAAAATAAGATATGTACATCGTGCACAGGAATTTCTCCATAGTTTTTTTTTTTTTTTTTTTTTTAACGTAGTCCAGTCTCCAACACTCTGAGGGACAGTGAACTGGTTCCTGTTTAAAAAGTCTGAGGACCCCTGCTGGAGACAGCCTACACTTGCATAGTTCCATTAAGGCCATTCTAATTTTGAATGTCCAAGATAAGTAAAGCAATTCACTGTGCAGCATGGTGCTTGCCGAATGTTCGGAGACCATTCATTCATCTAGTGTGTTAATCTTTCTCACTGAGGTTGTAAAATGGAGATACACTTAGGTAAATTAAAAATGTTGCTACTAGGATCTAGTTCATGCACACATATTCCAAATCAGGTATGTTCAAAAACGTCTCTGCCAGTGAATGATGGCAGACAACTTTCTCAGGACACTCTTCTTTAACTTCTTAGGGTGTCTTAAGAGGAAAGGTTATGCAAATGAAATAGTGAATTCGAAGGGCATCTATGGCCCAGTGCTATTCAAGGCAGAGAGGTCAATTTAGAAGTTTATGGTTTTAGTTTCAGGGGCTTCAGAACAGTAATCTAGGTAGATTTTTTCTAAGCACACCGGAAATATCAGAGAGCTTTGGTGTGGCTGAAATATTTAGGTGACTTTTTTTAGCTATCACTCAAACAAAGCCGAAAACCTCAAACTCACTACCACAGAGGCAATTTTGAGTCAGGGAGACCTTGTAGGACAGAATTGACTTGTCCCATAGGTTTCTAAGATACTATAAATCTTTACAGGAGGGGAAAGGCTCTTCTTTCTCCTGTGACACACTTGGGCAGTTTTGAACTATTGATTTTACAGTTAACATTCCAACATATATTGCACTGTAACAAAAATATCAGAAATGAGTGGAATGAAAGTGTTAGAGGCGGAAGACCCCAGTGGGAAATTTCTCCCTTTTCGGTTATCGTCACCCTCTCAAGAAAGAGTTAAAGCAGGAGAGAGGCAAAACACTCCAGGAAATAAGTTTTTATATTTCAAGGATGCAAACCTTTTCTTTTTATTGTTGAAAGGAAATACATTTAGTCCAATGCACAAGCAACTGGGTCGATAAGCGAGGATGCATTTCTAGCCTGCTAGGGACTTTGGTAGGTTGATCAGTTTCCAAGTCTCCCTCTTTCCTTCAGATATCAGAATACGGATTGAGTGCATTGTGTGATTTTTCCCAAAAAACTTTTAAGATATCTGTTAATTTTGTTCCGCAGGATTCAGAACTCCTAATGTTTTTGTTCTGTGGCTAAGCAATTCCTTACTATTGATATTATTCCCTTATATCCCTCTTCCTGCCAAGGGCAAGTAGGGGTAGGGAGGTGTGGCAAGAGGATGCAAATAAGATATATGAGACTCAAAGGACTGGTAGTTTTAACATTTTTCTGGGTGTGAAGTGAGCTATTTCAGATAAAGAAATGGGAGTTCTGAGCACAGTCAAGAAGAATTAATCATGATCAGGGTACTTTTTTTGGACTCTGAGAGCAACGAGTGGCAAAGCAGTGGTGGCAGTATATGAGTTGATAATGTGACAAAGCTGGAGGCTTCCTGGCTTGCAGAAGGAGTGAAGCTGAGTTTTTTTTTTTGTTGTTGTTTTGTTTTTGCACAAAAGACTAGCTTGCAGAGTAGGAAGTGCCCTTTGAGCAATTATCAGTGATAAAGACATTTTAGAATACTTTCCTGAAAAGAGTGGAAGCTGGGGACTATCTATCTGAGACGTGCTTGTGTCATGGCTTAGAACAAACACTACAGCACCATTTACGACACATTTGTGATACCGAATTGCAACCTTTTAACTTTCCTGATAAATCCCAAAATCATGAATACTGTTTATGAGTTTGATGTGGCTATTTTAATAGATCATTGAATCCAAAGATAGGTCTAGTCTCATGAGAGAAAAACCCTGGATAGAGCAGGGATTACTCCATCTCATAAAAATATGCCAGAAGCTGATGTGCCCTTGGCTTCTCTTCCCCCTTGGATAGCCAGAGTAGGGGAGGAGTGGTCTTCAGGGGCTTATTTGGAATTTCTTTTGCATGAAATTGAAAACTGCCTCAGGAAGTGTCACAAGAGATTCCTTCCAAACCCACCCCGTTATAATAACATACTTGCTCTTTTAACAAGGGTAGGAGGGACTATGCTTCCAGAATTTAATTAAGAAACTTAGCTCATCCATTTTCCTGCCTTGATCTTGTACCATCAATCTTCTTATAATTCCCAAACTTAAAGAATATATAAAAGGAACATATTTTGAATCCTCTGAGGATGATAAGACTGTAGTCTTGGGCTGAGCCCAGGTGGCGTAGTGGTTGTGCGCAGGACTGTGGTCCACTGGGACAGAGGTTCAATTCCAGCAGTGGGGCTGGGCCTCCTACTCCAACCACCGGAGAACAGTGATTGCCCCTCCCCCCCCCAAAAAAAAAGACTGTAGTCTTATTTGGTGTAAATTGAAGAATGCTGATATTTTAAGGTAACGGTTGGTTTAAGTGCTACCTCATCAATTCTGTGTGATAGGAAGTATGTATGAGGCAAGCCTTTTCTAATTTTACACCATGCATATAATTCAGAACCAATGGTAAAGAGGAAAGAAATCCAAACCGCACTAAAGCGTTAGCCAAAACTTTGGCTCTGGGCACTGCTGGGCACCAATGGAAGTGTGCCAATAAGCTGATGGAACATGGGTAGCACTCACTTGTCTTTGCCAGGAAATTTGGAAGACAGCTACTTGGCTAACTGGCTGGAAGAGACCCATTTTTGTACCATTCCAAAGAAAAGTAATCCAAGAGAATGCACCAATTATAAAGCAATATAATTGCTATCACATGCCAATAGATGAATGAAGATCATCCAATGATGGCTGCAGCAGGCCACTGACAGGAATCAGGTTAAGGCTGGATTCAGAATAATACGTGGTATAAGGAATATCATTGTGGAAGTCAGATGGAGCTTGGCTAAAATTAGAGACCACCATAATGATATTTACTTACCAATTATGCCAAGGCATTTGACTAAAGGAATCATAACAAACTATGGATAGCTTCAAGAAGAAAGCGGACGCTACCACACCTAATTTTGCTTATGGGGAACTTGTACACTGAGCACGAGACAGTTGGGTGCACAGAAAAAGGGAATACTGAATGGCTGTAGGTAAGTACACAAGATCATTAACAAATGCTCTCATTATCAAGGTGAGGAATAATTGATCTTGCAAGCAGTATGGATTATATTTTCAAAATGAGCTAATTCAGTGGAACATCTTTGTGCAGGTAATTAAATGATTTTCTCCCAGTTTTCAGAAGACACGTCAGGGAAGGGTTGGACTGCTAATTAAAAGATCAGCAGCTCAAACCCACCAGCCACTTCAATGGTTATAAGTGAGATTTTTCTCTCCCATAAAAAGGCATAGTCGGGGGCTGAGCCCCGGTGGCGTAGTAGTTGAGTGTGGGAGTGAGGCCCATGGACTTGGTGGTTCAAATCCAGCAGTGGCTTTCCAGAAGCAAGGCTCGGTAGTTCTCACGACCCCCAGAGGGCTATGATGCAAAAAAAAAAGGCACAGTCACAGAAATTCTGCATAGAGTTGCTATGCGTTAAATTAACTTGAGAGCGGTGGGTTTGTTTGCTTTAGTTTTCACAAGCTAAACTAGTATACCTACACAAAGAAATTTTAGTGACCTGTTTGTGGAGTTTTAAAATTAGAAATATCATCATTAAGTATTTTGCAATGCTGAAAGAAGGGGAAGAATTTAACAGAGTAAATGATTTAGGGAACCAATTAATCAAAATATGGTCTTTTCCTGCTTTACAATTTGTCAAATCTTTGTTTACAGCATCACTTGTTAAATCTTAGTTTGGGTTCCATGTCATTTATGTATTAGGTTAGTCTTAAATACATCAGATATTCTGTTTTTAATTGTAACCCTTTACATTTCTAAATCCAGAGAATTTATCAAAATTTCTGGATGACTTATGATGTTCTTTCCTATCTTCTAGCACAAAATTTTAAGAAACCCTGGTGGGTTGCACATTGGGCTGTTAAGCACAAGACTGAAGTTTGAACGCCCCAGCCACTCTGGGGAAACAAGATGAGGCCCTGTTCGCAAACTCACAGTGGTGGGACCCTGCGAGGGCCCTACAAGGCCTTTGGGAGTCAGAAGGACTTGGTGGCACTACATTGAGTTTGATTTTGTTTCCATATCACTGTTTTATATTGTGTTACTTTAAAATAATTTCTATTATTAACAGAGTTTGCCTTAGTATAAGATACTAAAACATTCATTTATACTCCTTTGAATAGCTATTTCCTCTCAGGACCACAGTGCATTCTCTATTGCATTCTGATTTATTCTTGGCACCATGTCTTTCAGGGAAGAACTGTACTTCATAAAGTTGTCAATAATAAAATCCTAGAGAAATAAGTCGTCAGTCCTTTTATCTATACTGGTGCTGCTAAAAGATTTCAAACCTCTAATTATCCTTCTGATTGTAACCATGTATAAGTCATTTGCGCCACTCAAGGAGCTTTATTTTTAGGTCCTACATTAATCATAAAACCTGATATGCACAGGGTTATCAGATGCTTTTTTTTGTTTAATCCATATTTTCCTAACTTGTCTTATATAATATTTCACTTTTATTTTTTCCTGTCTTACTCATTACTCATTCTTACCTTGTTTTGTACTCATTCCTCTTGCATAATTTTTAAACTTTTTAGCTAAACAGAACATTTAACTACATAATACATTTTATGACATTCTTTCTTCTCAAATTGATTTCATATGTGTGTATATATTATATTTAAATACCATTTTCTGGTGAGGACACTAGGAAATCATTTTCCACAAAAAATTAATTAGAGATAATTGGGTTCCTTGTCTTTTGTCATATTCAATGTTTTTATTTTTTTCATATAGTTTTAGTTATTTTTTCTATTCATTGTTTTGTACTAATTATTCCCTATCTCAAATGGTAAGTCAGATGAGTTATTTATTTTAATGACTCAATGGAATAGCTAATAATTCAATAATAAGCTAAGATTTGACAAACATCAATTTCTATAACTATGTATTAGGAACCAATTTGGACAACTAATTCTTTTTCACTTGTCAAAGAGATTGCATCTTTCCCTTGCATTAAAAGTATATATTTACTAAGCTACATAATTTCTCTGAAATTTGGTTTACCATTGCTTTTTATTGAAAAATAAGAAGTCAATCTTAGTAAATCAATTAAATGTATTGAAATATACTTTTTCAATGTGAAAAGAATAAAATTTATGCTTTCAGAAAATAGTATTCATTTTAAAAATTCCTTTTGTTATATTAATACACCCCTGTAGTGTGATTAGAATTTATGTTCCTTTTGAAGTTTTAACAATGAAAAAGAATTTATGTACACTATCTAAAAATACTTGTCACTCATTAGAACAGCTTTTAGGTAGCATTTATCCCACATTAAAAAAATCAGATATATAAAAGTATGTTTCAGGAAACCACTAAACTGAAAATAAAATTTTGCAAATGTATGTAATTCATTGAAAAAATTTTATGATTCTGTGATTAATTGTAGGAGCAATGCATTTTATTATCAAGGAAATTTAGTTTGACAATATTATTTTGAAAGGTTTCTTTAATTAAAAAATCATGCATATAATGATAAAATAATGAGAGTGAGTACAGTATAGGGAATCAAAGTCCATCTGGAGGTAACCAACTTTCCCTTACAGAGGGGTCACAGGGAGGAGACAAACCAGTTAGGGTGTAGTGTATCATTGAACTTTCCTCTAGTTCTTCAATGCTTCCTCCTTCCCATAATCGTGATCCCAATTCTACCTTTAAATCCGACTATACCAGAGGATGTACACTGGTACAGTTAGGAAATGAAAACAGGGAATCCAGGACAGATGATCCCTTTAGGACTCATGGTAGAGTGGCGACTCTGGGAGGGTGGAAGGAAGGTGAGGTAGAAAGAGGGCACTGATGATGAGCATCTACATAAAACCTCCTTCCTGGGGTACAGACAATCAAGAAGTGGGTGAAGGGAGACAACAGACAGTGTAAGATATAATGAAGTAATAATAAGTTATAAATGATCAAGGGTTAATTAGAAAGGGTGGAATAGGGAGGGAGGTGAAAAATGGGGAGTCAATGCCAAGGGCTTAAACAGAAAGCTAATGCTATGAGAATGATGAGGGCAACAGATGTGCAAATGTGTTTGACACATAATGGGTGGTGATAAGAGTTGTATGAGCCCCTAATATAAGGATTTTTAAAAAAATCATTGGTGTATTATAGTGGAATAAATAAATACCTATAATATTTGTTTCTTTTGGATTATATGTTAAGTAGAATATAAAATTTTAAAATTGTCTATGTACATAGTTAGAAATATTATTAAAGCAACAATGATATATCTAGTGATTATTTCTTGAGACATCGTGCATTCAGGTCTATGTAATTTTGCGGATAATGTTTCCTTCTGCTTATAAAAGCCCTGGTGGTGCAGTGGTTACCAGTTTGCCTGCAGTCCAGTTAGTCAGCACTTTGAAACCAGCAGCACCTCCTTCAGGGAAAGACTGGGTTTTCTACTCCTGTAAATGTTTACAATCTCATAAACCCACCCGAGGTCATGTTCTTGGGAGCTACACTCATTGTTTGTGGTTCTATATGTGTGTTGTGCATATTTCATACAATTGCGAAATTATGAGGTTTGTATAGTCTTGTGAATATAGGAAAAATGACTGTACATTTACCAAGAGTGAATTTCATCATATATAAATGTTATCTAATGATTCACAGTGAGGTACCACTGCACAATTATTTAGATAACAAGAAATTCAAACTTACAGCTAATCTGCAAAAGCAAATTCATTATTATAAGACACCCATTACCTAATTTGGGGTTAAAATTCTATTTAGATGTCGTGAGCTTGAATAGTAAAGCTTTTTTTACGGAACAGTAAAAGTTTGGTGGTGTCGTCTGCAACATTTGAGCTGGCCTTCTGAAGCTCTGAGTTCTTCATTTTCCTTCACCAGTTTGCCAAGTTGTTACAACCCACCAGCTTCTCTATATTTCTCTTCCCGACAAAACTGAGAAAAAGATATCAAAAACATGATTACAAAGGGCCTCATTTCTCACCAACACTTTATCTGGCAGAGGTGTCATTCTGGGCACTAACTTTTGTCATCTTAACCCATAGATAAACAGTGACATCTTTAATAATGACAGGCTCATTCATAATAACAGAAACAGGATAAGTTCTCAGTGCCTTTAGGTCTAATCAGACTTCAGACTAGAAATTTTGGGAAAACCCAGCTTTATTATTTTTTTTCCTCTGGGACCACTCTCTGTATCAAATATGTCATGTTAGATAGAGAAGCAAAGCAATAACTGCTTTTATGTGTTTGTATAAAGGAAGCAATTTATTTATACTCAAAAATTGTTCATACAACTTAGAATTGGATAATTCCTATCCAGTTCAAGTCCATGGATTATATGCAAACTAGTTTCTCCTAATTCCTGCAGCATCAAGGGTTTATGGACAGGAAACAGAAAAAGGAAGCAGGAAATCCACAGTGTAGTGAATGCTCAAATGAATGAATCAATTTACGGTATGACCGAATCCAATGTCAGTTGTTTTCCCATACATCTTAATGTTAGAAGACAATGAAACAGGAAGTCAATGAACCAATACAATATCCGAATTCAGGAGCAGAAGGAAACTCATTCCCACACACTTATATTAAGAGTGCACCACACCCTAAAAGCAACCTCACACCATCATATCATTCATGTCTGTGACCAGAATAAGGCTGCTTATTCTCCCCAGAGCTGTTTGGCTATGTCATAGATGATTCCATCATGGAGTTGATTACACTATGCTAGATCATATTATTGGATACTACTGACTCATTCAAGTTGACAAAATACCCATGACAACATGAACATATGGAAATAAAAATTGTCCCAGTAACTTTTGTGTGTTAGGTTGCAAAACTAACTTTGTTGACAGGAAAATTCATTAGAGTTCATTAAGGCAAAATTCAAGAGGCATTGTAATAAAAGTATTCTAGTAGACTAACAAATTGTCTCAGGCTAAAATTAGAGAGCAAAACTGTCCCGAGGAATTTTCAAAGAAATCAAAGACTGCTAGTCCAAGACATTTATCAGAGTATATTCAAAATATATCTCAATGTCAATGGTCTGTATATGTAAGATAGCATTTCAGTATTTTGTTAGAAAACCATATCTTGTTGAAATACAGTGTTCACTTTTTTCTTCATACTTAATTAAAATGTGATAAATATGATCAGTATTTAAAACCTAAAATCTATAGTGAAAATTATTTCAAGTAAATGAAAAAAGCAGTTTTCTAATCATATTTGTATTTATTGCTTTAATCGTGGTTATAACATGGATATTTGTGACTCATTGATTTCTGCTTTCTTTACTTATTTTTATATCATTCATGTGAACTTAATGATAATCTTCACACTAGTTTTAGAAAGTGTTATAAAGTTAAGTCTTAGATTGGTTGAAGGTTAAAAAGTTTTAAATGCATTAAAGCAAACTCTGACTCAACATATATTAAATATGTTTGGTGCACATATTTATACTTAATTGTCAAAACATAATATAATTGCATAAAATCAAAGGTTATTGAAGATGGATATTTCTACATTCCTGACTTTGCTGACCTTGGTCCTACAAGTTTCTTCAATGCATTTATTTTTCTCAGTTGTTGCTTAACCTGAGAATCATAGAACACATCTCTGTTGTTTTAATGATTTTGGTTTATTAATATATTAGGAAAATCATTATATATAAAAAAGAAAGTTCTAAACACAAAATAGAGTATCCTTGAATCTCCAAGAATAGTTCATCAGTTAGTGATCAATACTTTCCAGTGTGTAGGTTGCCTTGAAAATTTTGATCAACCTTAGGTACTTTTCAACATTTGCTTGATTTCTACTTACTAAAATATCATTTCTTATTGGCTCTTGGTTTTGTTCTTTCTAATACACTAATTTTAACAAGTCTATGTAGCACTGTTCTGACTCAAAGGCATGAGGTTGACATTTTACACTGTAACATCAATGTGAAGGAAATAGTAATAAATAATAGCCAGCAGTGCAACTTGAATTTATCTTTTTATATTAAAGTATATTTTAGTGTTTATACCAAAACTATGTCAAAAAATTCCTTGTGATTCTAAATTTCCATTTAATTACAAAAGCAAGCTATAACAGACATGATTGAATGCTTCCCAATAAAATTGTACAGTGTTGAATAACATTGTTGCATAAAAAAGATAATGCAAGAATATTTGTTCCACTCATATTCAGCAATGTTTTATTACTTATTTCTATGATAAAGATGATCAAGTTCAATTTCTATTACTGTTACATCACATTAAACTTATATTATTTATAGTATTGGCAAGAAAGACATTCTATATTTTTATATGATGACTACTCATGCACATAACCCTGGATATTTAATATTTAATGTTTTATTCATTTATATTTAATATTTCTATGATAGACTATATTTCTAAACCTTTTTTCACTATAAATTTGTTTCCTAAAACTATTCTTTTGCAAATACTTTATAAATTTTTGCTTGTTCATCTAAGAAATTTAGCAAATTATCCACATGAATATGAAATCTATAGCATATATTTTAATATATGTGGTGGCACTATGGTAGCTTTTTAAAATTTAATATATGTATCTGGAAAAACCTAATGTCTAATTTCATAACACTTATTCTATTTCTCCTAGAATAAAAACGTCATTTTTTGGCAAAACAATATCTAGTTATAACACTACTTTCTTATGACACAGATTCAGCAACAAAAACAACAAAAATAAAAAAAAATAAAATTCTAGGTTTTTTTTTTTTGGGGGGGGGCGTAGCATCATTGCTCTCTGGTGGTGGTAGTAGGAGGCCCAGCCCCACTGCTGGAATTAAACCTCCATCCCAGTGGGCTGCAGTCCCGCACACAACCACTAGGCCACTGGGGCTCAGCCCCAAAATTCTAATTTTTATGTGAATGCGTACTTATCTGAAATATGTTTCAGAGGTTATCTGTGTAATTCTTATCCATAAGTGCTCTGGTTAGAGCAGTAGCAATCATTTTATTAAGATAGGGAAAATGCTAGAATTATAGACCCATTTTTCTCCACAAGGTGTGCTTTGGAAAGAGTATAGACTACCAACTGTGTTTTCTTGGTTTGTTGCTGTTATAAAGTGCTGTCATGTTAATCCAATTCTCTAATGAACAAGAGAATGAAGCTCTGTCCAGTGCACACTATCCTTACAATCGTTCTTGTATTTGAGCCCATTTTTGGACCACTGTGTCAGTCCATCCTGTTGAGGGCCTTCCTTCATTTTTTGGCTGCCTCTCTTCTTATAAATTAGTGAAAAATTGTACACAGATACACAAGCAAAAGAGATTTACTTAATTAAAAAGAACAGAATTAGAATTATTGGCAAAATATATTTAAGAAGCAGAAATTAAGAAAGCTTGTACTTTAATAATTTATTTTAAAATTTTCAATAAAGCATCACATTTTTAAAAGTCAGGTTAGATGTAATATATAAGCCTGTAACCAGAATAAGATTGAGAGACAAAGAAATTTATACCTATCGTCTCTACTTAAATCTTATCTCGGTACAAGAACTGTTTGCTCTGATAATGTGGCAATGTATGATGGTCACTTTCCTGGCATTATCACTGATGACAAAATGGGTGTATAAGCCAATATGGTGAAGAACTCTGATGCTTTCTGGCTATTAAAAGACATAGCATCTGGGTTCTTCAAGGCTTGAAGAACAAGCAGCAATCTGTCATGGAAGCAACAAAATGTACATGGAAGAGGCACACCAGTCTGCGTGATCATGAGCTGTAGATGCGAACACAGAAGGGAAGCAGAATTAAAAAACAAGAACAATCAAATTGACATGAGGAAACATAGAACAAGTGGAGACCCCAAACCCACCTGCAAGATAATAGGACAGCCCCTCACAGAAGGGCCAGAAGAAAGAGATGATATATCCAGGGTGCAGTTACAGCACTGTTGAAACACAAACATCCATCCTGTAGTTCTTTAATATTTCCTCCCCTTACTTTTTTTCTTTTTATTCTTTTTTTTTGTTTTTTGGGTATCACTGCCTCTGGTGGTCGTGGGCGCTACCCAATGCCTCTCCTGAGAGCTGCCATTGGATTTGAACCGCCAAACCCATAGGCTGCTGTTCCCCGCTCAACCACTTACGTCAACGGGGCTCAGCCCCTCCCCTTACTATTACGGTTTTAGTATTACATCATTAATCTTGTTAGACCTGCATAGGTTCATTTGAATAATTGAGATCATTCAATTCATAGAAGTAAAGACAGATAAACTTTCAGAAACAGTAATGGGAGTATTGATTCCCTGAGAGTATAGGAAGAGGTGGGGGAGGGGGGATAGGGGGGAAAAGGGAACTGATAGCAATGATGTCTGTATAGCCCCACACAAGGGGAAAGGATAGAAGACTTGTAGTGAATGGATACATTGGATGGTGTGAGATATGGCAAAAAATTAAAAAATGTATATGCAATATAACAAGGAGTCATGGGAGGTAGTATGTGGGAGAGAAGGGATAGAGAGGAGCTGATATCAAAGATTAAAAGAAAAAAAATGTTTTGATATTGATGTTGGCAGCAATTGTACAATTATGCTTGATCTATTTGAATTGATAGAGCTACTGATAAAATTATTAATTTAAAAATATTAAGAATAAAATAGCCTATAACTACACAGTAATCTGGGAGAAATAACTACTATATGAAAGTTCATACACTATGTTCCACATTCTCCTTTTCCATGGTAAATAGATCTTGAACCCTCCAATAGCTTCCTGAATATTACTGATATATATGTATGTATATATGTATATATATATACACAATATATAATTTCTTTTTCTGTACATACATATGATAGATTCACAGAGTACCTAGGGTTCTGCATTAACTTATTTGACTCTGGTGGCAAGGCACAATGTATTTGCCCACCCAACTGCATTCTAGACTCAACAGAGGAAGAGAAAGCATTCTGAAACAAATGAATTATACAACCATGTTTACAAATATCTGCTTTTATTTTTTCAGGTGGAATATCTATATAAGTATCCCTTCTTTTGCAGGTTAATATTTTATAGGCATGTTAATTACATAAAGCACATTAATTGAATATTGATTAATATATTTTGCTTCCCTGTCTGTGTACTTTTTTTCACTAGTCTTTGAAAATTACAGCGTTATTGCTAAAGGAGAAGGTCAGAAGAGAAAGACACTTCAAGAGATGAGTTGACCGCACGACTGTACGTGGCCTCAAACATAACATGAGCAGCCATGTCTGCACGATGTTGTATACAGAGTTGTATACAGAGTTATTATGAGTTGGAGTCAAGTCAAGGGCAGGTGCAACAATATATGATTGTTGTCATATATTCCAAATAGTGTAGTAAAACCTATCTGTAAGTTTACATGTATACACATATACATATATAGATATAGTTCCCTCCTCTAAAGGATAAATACAGATTTACAATGAATTTATAAAAATAGAACAAATATTATAACCAAAAAGAAAATGAAATATTTGATGTATATTAGAACTAATTTAATTCTGAGTTATCAATATGGAATCCCACAATAATTTAAGGAATACCGGATAAATAGCTGAATCTCCTAGGGCAAGCAGTCCTGGTATCATCGTGGTTACACATTGGACTGCTAACTTCTAGGCCAGACGTTCAGGACCACCAGCCCTCTACAGGATGAGGCTTTCTGCTCCCGTAGAGATTACAGTCTCAGCAAGTCACAGGGGAAGTTCGGCCATGCCCGACAGGATCGCCATGTCTTGAACTCTACTCAATGGCAGTGATTTTGGGTTTCATTTATACTAGGCCCAAGCTAGTATCTCATATTAAGTTTCACATCAGCAAACCAAAGTTTAGCTGTTTTTATTTCTTGTAAATGCATAATCTATCCAGGACAAGAACCCTAAAATAACCAAGCAGAAATAGCTGCCTCAGGTATATTCCAATATATGGCATAGGAAATGAAAGTGAGACTTCTCAATCACTTATGCCCAGTGAAATTTGTTTCTTCTTATTCAATTTGGCTCATATAATTCTGATATCTTCTTCTTGCCTTTATTTTCTTCTTGCCTAGATTTCTTGCAATTCATAAACTTCATGGATTCTAAGAAAGTTTATTCATTTCTACACATATTAAATCTTTTGAAAAATTATTATTTTTATTTTTTATTATTATTTTTGAAAAATTATTTTTCTGTTGTATTGGAATATAATTCACTTATAATAGAATCCAATAGTTTGATGACATCAAGAAGAGTTGTATAATTATTGCCACAATCTGTTCTAGAACTTTTCTTTCATTCTTTTATTCATCATTATTAGCTCCCCATTTCACCCCAAATTCTTCTGCCATACCCAAAAGAAACCATTAATTCTGTTACTCCCTATATATTTACCTATCCTGGGTTTCATATAAAGAAAAACATTACAAAACATGCAAACACAAAATTAAGAAGAATAACAAAGTAAAACAGATAAAACCTCAATTGAAAAGACAGCAGAACATATTAAAAATGAGGATTATAAATTATAAAATTATAAATGTATTATAAGAGAGATTAAATGTCTAGAAAAGAATGAGGGCAACATATGTGCAAACATGCCTGATTTAAATGATGCATTATGATAAGAGTTGTACAAGCCCCCAATAAAATGCTTTCGTAAAAAATAGAAAATATAACAAAATATCAGGCAATGTATTGCATAATAATTTTAAGGTAGTGCATAGAATGGCAAATTAATTTGGAAGAAGAAACAATATTTAGTTGCTAGAAAAATAAGGCAGAATATCAAAACAAAAAGTTCCAGAATACTCTTGTTGTACTCATATAGAATTTGAATATGGAACAAGAGGAACAGAATGAAGGACTATTGATTAGTTTAAACTCAGGAAGCATATGCACTAAAGTTGGATTCTTTCACAATGCATTTTTCTCTCTCTTGTCCCAGGACCTTCTCTTACGGTCCCATTCAGAGTTGTTGCTGGTGAAAATGGAATACCATCTAGTTTTTCTGCTCTCAGTCTAGTAGAGGGCATAGTTTCTAAGGGTCATTGGTCCTTTGGATTTGACTTTTTAAAATTTTTCTTTGCTATTCTTTACTCTGGATGGGAAGAGACTAATAGTTACAGTATAGTTCAGATTTCCACTCTTGAGTTTCTAAGGTCAAGTAGCTGTGAGCTATAAATCATTGTGTCTATGAACTACAGTATGCCAGTAGACCTAGATGTCCCCTGAGACTGCAGAGACTCTCAAGGCGTTTGGTTATGGCTAAGCGTTTTCGTAGAGCTTTGTATGTTCTACTATACACTAGGCTCTATTTCTGCTGCATATACAAATACATACAAAGCATATCTGTCTAATCATCTACTTGAGAGTGTACTTCTATAAGCCTCCCTTCATCTTCCCTATCTATGCATCCACTCATAAATTATTGCTTGCTATTAAGGATTGTGATTAATCTTCTTTACCATTGTTTCCTTGCATATTTCCCATGATAAATTTAATTTTTTGTGCCCAACTTTTAAAAATTATGAAGCATCTACAAGAGGTTTATATTACCTTTCTTAATACCAGTAAGAATCACCATGTTTGATTTTGGATGTGGAGTTGAACTGGAATATGGAGACTCACACTGCTTCTACACTTATTCTATTTATTCTCACTCATTGTTTCTTATTATAGCTTCCAGGGGCAATGTGGTCATTTCTGTTTTATAGCAAGCAGAAATTCTTGGAGTCCATGGAGATTGATCCAAGTGGTCACTGGATGGGAAGTCAACCAGGAGTGATAACCCATATACACCCCATCTCTGTCAATGTTCTACTGATGATCTTATGGTTTTTGGTGGCTGATTTCTCTGATGTCCTTTTTCACAGTTTACTCATAGTCTGTTTTACTTCTGAAACCTCTTTACTTTGTTTTCCCTCCTGCCATTCCAAATTCCAGTGACATAGTGTCCAACATCTCAGCAACACAAAACCGTCAGAGTATGACCAACTGACAGATAAGCAATAGTTAACAGGATGTAGGAATAATTTCCAGAAAGCAAGGCAACCAATTTAAAGAAAAAAATTTAAATTTAGAAGTCATATGTGATGCAAATTTTTAATGCAATGGACTACTGATCAGAAGACTAAAGATTGGACTTCACACAGAAATCCCATAGAATGCAAATCATTTTATATGAACAAAGGATTTTGAAGTTGGGATATAGTTGTACCTCTTGTAATTGAGTTTCCTCTTTAAGTGCATATTCTCAATTGTACATTAGTTGGAGATTTATATTTTGGAATCTCAAGTTTATATCGAACAGTTTAAGTGTATAATCAAAACTTGCAATAGTTTATCTCTTACTCACTTTTTTATTTTTCTTTTCCCTCTAGTAGATTACCATCTTTCATTTCACTCAAGTTAATTAATACATATCAACAGTCTTTTTCTATTTTGCCCTCCCCTTTTCCTTGAAATACTCCAAATTTTGTTCCCTTTGGTATAAAAGTTTTTAGTTTGCTATTTGTCCCTTATAACAGTGGTCCAGTATAATATTTATCCTTCTGTGATTGGATACTTTTACTCCTAATATTCTCCATATCTATCTGTGCCACAAGGTCCTCTGTGCTTGCTTGTTTGTGTGTGTACGTGTTTTGCAATGCACAGTATTCCATTGTGTGTATATACCACAATATTTCAATTCATTCATGTTGCTGAGAATTCATTTTGCTTCCATTTTCATGTTATTGTAGCCATGTCATAAAGTTGGATGTGCATTTGTCTGTTAGTGCTATAGTTCTTACTTCTTAGGATATATACACAGCAGAGTGGCAGTTAGATGCTATGGAGTTTCTGTTGATAGTTGTTTGAACTAGCATCATGCCATTTTTTGCAGTGGTTCTCCATGAATATAGTCCCATCCACAGTGTATAAAAGTTGCAATCTTTCCACAATCTCTCCCACAGTTGTTATTTTCTACTTTTGTGAACATGTCTGTCATTGGTGGTGTAATATGGTATCTCATCATTGCTTAGATTTGCATCATATGTTGGGTATCTTTGGTGAACTGTCTGTTCATGTCCTTTGCCTACTTTTTAATTGGATTGTTAATTTTTTTCTTATTGAGTAATTGCAGTTTCTAGAGATTATATAGATCATTCTCTTGTCCATTGTGTCACTGTCAAAAATGTTCTCTCCTCCAGTTTTAGACTTCTCTTTTTAACCCCTTGATGAAGTCTTTTGAAGTAAGAGAATGTCTAATTCTTAGTAGGTCCCAGTTATGTATTTTGTTATCTACTGTTTGTTATTCATCTATTATATTTGATATAATAGATACCATCTAATAGAACCCTTAAACTTATCCTTAATTTCTCATTTATAGTCTTTACAGTTCTAAGGTTTGATTTTAGATCTTTGATTTATGTTGGGTTTCTTCTTGTACATGGTCTGAGATATGATTCCTGTTTTAATTTCAACAGACAGATATCCAATTTTGCCAGCACCATTTATTGGAGACACTATGATCATCCCATTTAATATTTTTTGATAATTTGCTGAAGATAAGTTGTTTGTAGGTTGTAGAGTTTACCTCGGGTTGTCTATTCTGTTCCACTGGACTATTTTACTACTGTGAATGTATAATAGCTTTTGCGGTCAGTAAGTTATAGGCTTTCTACTTCATTCTTCTTATGAAGTTCTTTGTTTATTCTTGGTCCCTTGCCTACGTATATGAATTTAGTAATTAATTTTGACATTTCTTTAAGAACTAAGTTGAAATCTGGATTAGAATTGTGTTTTACTTGCTGACTGCTTAGGTTGGTAATCACGTTTCCCTAATATTAACCTATACTATACATGAACATGATTTTTTTTTTCTATATGTGTAGTTCTTTTCTGGTTTCTTCTTTTGTAGCTTTCTTTGTAAAAGTCTTCCAAATCTCTATTTAGGCTTTCTTATATTTCCTTTTTTGTTTGGCTCTTTAAAGTGGTATTGTTTTATTGCTTTCTTTTTCAGAGTTCTCAATATATATAGAAATCCAAAATGTCTTGCTTTGTTTTTTTAAGTCTTTTATCCTGCCATGGATAAAAACATTTTTTTATTTCTTCCAATTTTTTATTCAGACTTTGGGATTTTCTGTGTAGAAAACTATAACATCTCAAAGAATGAAAGGTTCATTTCTTTACTGATTTAAAATCCTTTCATGCCTTTTTATTGTCTGATAGTCTTGGCTAAATTGCCAGCACAATCTTGGTAACAGGAATGATAAGGAGCATCTTTGTCTAGTTCTCATTCATAGGTAGAATACTTTCAGTTTTTCCCGGTTGTACAAAATATTGGCCATTGGTTTTGCTTATATGATCCTTATTATGTTGAGAAATTTTACTTTTATTCTAATTTTTCTGAGTCTTTTTTTCAGGAAGGGGTATTGTGTTAATCACCTAATCTGGTGTCAGTTTGAGGATTAAAAGGAGAGTGATGGAGTCTAGCCAGTCAAACTAGACATAGCCAATGAGACCTCTGTGGGCATGGCCTTTTCTTTAGAATTCTGTGAAATCTGATAATTCCCTCTTGGAGGCAGAGACACTGTCTCTCTCAGTTCACTTCCTTCTAGACTTTCTATGGACAAAGCTTACTTCCTGCAGGACATCTCTGAGGAGAAGACACATTGATGCAACCAGACCTCTGAAGAAAGAGGAGCCACTTGGAGGCCCCTACCAGTGCTGAGATGTTTACAATGCCACTCTGACTTGTGGTCATCTTGCATTCAGCGTCATTGCATGTGTTTTGTGCATCTGAAGAAGACTCTCATATACATGTGCATGCTTTTGAATTTGTTTCTCTAGTCTAACCAGACTAACACAGGTACTGCCTATTGTCAAATAATGTATTTTCTGCATCAATCAATATGATCATAGGTTTGTTGTTTTTTGTTTTTTAAATGGTTTTCTTTCATTTTCTTAAGATGCAAACTTTTTCACATTAATTTATAACTGTTTATTACAATATAGAAAGACAACAAAGAAAGGATTTTCAAAATAAATAGCAAAGCCCAGGAACTCTACTTCCCTCTAAACCAACAACAACACACTCTCTCTTAAGGGACTAGGGAACTTTAGTTTTCACTATGTATTTTTCCACTAGCAAGATGTGAATTGCATCTCTTTGAAGCACATATGGAGATATATAATCTTTTCTATGCAGATGCAATGGTATCATTTTGAGATTGCAACTTATTGCTAACAAATTGATGATTATATTAATTACTTTTTATTGATTACTGATTAATTACTCTTGAATATTGCTCATTAATTACTGTGAGAAAGGATTGCTCTTTCTTCCCCACCCCCTTGCTTATACTCTCTTTCCCACCCCCTTGGACCTATTGCTATTTATGTCATTGTTTTTTAGTCATGGTAAAATATACACAGCAAAATATTTTCTAATTTAACAACTTCAGCATGTGTAGTTCAGTGACATTGATTATACTCTTCAAGTTGTAAAACCATCATTGACATTTTTCTCAAATTACTCTGACACATTGACATACACATAATTTCCCTGAGCAAAAAAGTGTTTTCTTTATCTATGGTAGCCCTGGGTCAACTTACTTTGTTGAAGCATCCATTTGTATCTGGTATGAATTCTACGACTTTTTGCTTGCTTGATAAAGTAAGTTTGGAAATTTCCTCTTCTTTTCTGTAGCTTGTGCATAATTGTTAATTCTTCTCTAATTTCTAAATCTCTTCTGAATGCTTCATAGAATTTCCTGGGAAAGTCATTCGGACTTTAACTTGTGTTATTATTCTTGTTGGACATTTCTAATAACAATGCACTTCTTTCTGTTATAATTTTGTTGAGGTTTTTTTTTTTACTCTGGGCTCACTTGGATAGATAGTGCATTTCCAGGTATGTGTCCATTTAATCTATATTGTCAAATGTATTAGAATACAGTCTTTCCCCATTAGCTTTTACTATTATTTCATTTGTATCTATCATGAGTCACTACTTCCATTGCATGTTCTTGATATTTTCATCTTCTCTTTCTTTTCCTTGTTAAGTTTGTTGATTGCCTTAATCCTTTCAAAGAAACAACTCATTATATTGTTGATTTTTCTATTTTTTATTTCCACTTCATTGATTTCTGCTCTAATCTTTATGATTGCTTTTCTTCTAGGGATTGAAGGCCTAATTTATTGTTCTTTCCCTAGCTTTTGAAGATTCTGTGCTATTGTGTATGTGTGTGTGTGTGTGTGTTTGGTATCACTGCCCTCTGGTGGGAGTGAGGCCCAGGCTTGCTCCTGGAGAGCTGCTGCTGGAACCGCCAAGCCAGTGGGCTACAATCCTGCATTTAATGACTATGCCACCGGGGCTCAGCTCTGAAGATTTTGAAGAATCAGTTATAGTGCCAGTTACAGCCCTGAAGAATCAGTTATAGTGCCAGGGATCTAGAGAGCAATGGCTGTATTCCATACACACATGGCATGGCTGGGGGTGCTCTGTAGTGTGGAGAGACATGAGAGTCTCTTGCTTGCTGGTGCTAAGCAGAGAATCAGTGGGGTCTGCCTGCTGGTTGTGTGGAGAACTCCAAGACATGATACAGATTAGTGACATGTTTTAATATTAGAGTTTGCTCTGTTAGAAACCTAAAAAGTTCTCTCAAATCATTGTTGCTTTATTTTATTTTTTGGTCTATTTCACACACAAAAAAATCAAACAGAATCTTTATTAAACAAAACCGAAACACTTAATAAATTATTTTGCATTTGTTAAAGATGCAGAGCTGAAAGAAAAAAAGACACAGTGCTGTCTACCAAAATTTCTGTATCTCAAAATACTGTATATGAAAATTTCCATTCTATTTTAATTCCATTTCCACAAACTTTTTGAAGGCCTTTCATTTTTAACTGTTATTTAAATAAAATTTAAAGGATTTTATATTGTAAGTGATATTATTTCACTGTAGGATTAGTTTTGCCAATGTAAGAATATATACATGTAAAATTGGGAGAAAAATGGGGCTTTCTACTTCCATACAGACTAAGAGGTGCCTAGGCAGCTCTCCCCTGCCCTGTGGCTCACAGGGAATCAGCATCAACTCGTTCAAGGTTAAAACTAGTGTGTCTTCTGCCTTTGGTGTCCACTTTTTAATCCATGAAATAGAAGATTAATTCTTGTTGCTTCTTTTTAACTATTTTATGAAAGTAAATGCAGATGACACATTCTGATTTCCTGAAAAGTTATGATCTTTGATATATCAAGTTAAGAAAAATCAGTTTCTGCTGTTGTTGAATGTTGTTGATTGAAACCTGACTCTTGATGACCCCCATACACAGGAGAACAGAAAACATTATCCAACCCTGAGTCATTCCCAAGAAAGTTTGCATATCTATAGGATTTACCTGGTTCCTTTCAAAATAGATCCCAGACCATTCTTCCATGTCTGGAAGCTCTACTAAACCTGTTCTGCATAATAATACTGAAGCCTCCACCAACAGAGTTATGAACTTCACATGAAATAGACTCAGTTTTCTTACTTATTTTTAATATTTTCTTTTTAAAATATACTATCAGGAGAAATATATTTTAAAATATGAGTAATAACTAGAATATATGAAAACACTTTATTTCATAATATCAAACCACTTTACTTAGTTTGATCACATTATAATTACAGTAATGTTAAGAAAACATATTAAGTCATAATAAAATAAATTAACAGCTATTCATCATTAAATAACAGTTTAGATCTCTGAACAGACACTATTATGACAACCCAAAACAGACAAACAAACTCACTACTATAGAACCCATAGTGACCCTACAGCACAGATCAGAATTCTCCTTGTGGGTCTTGTACTATAAACATATGCAAGAGGAGGAAGCCTCCTTTTCCGCCCTCCCTAGTTTCTGACCAGTGACCATGGGGTCAGCAGTCCAACATGGAACCTGATCCTCCACCAGAAATTTCCACTATTACAATCAGATCCCTAAGTTTTATTCTCTGAATATTTACTATCAAAACAATTAGAATCAATCAGAACTGAACAATAATCAGAACTAAACATACTTTCATTTGGATTTTGATTTTCCTTAAAATTCTTGCAACACATACACCTTTATCACAAATTAGCTGTCTAATCACAAATTTTATGTCTAAAATTCTGTACATATTAAAAATGGTTGACTAACAAGTTGGAAGTTTAAAATCCCCTGTAAGCTTCTCAGAAGAATAGATTGAAGGTCTATTTGTGGGGAAAAAAAGATCATTAAAAACTCAATAGACACCTTTCTTCTCTGACAAATATGAGATACCTATGAATCAGTATTAATTCCATGGCAAATAGATTCTTGGTTAGTGGGGAGGGGGGAGGTGTGGGGACCATGTCTAACCTTCTCAACTATGAAAGCAAAAAGAGACTTAAACTTCTAGTCTTCTTTCTCAAGGGCAATTCTTTGAAGCAGTTGTCAGACATGTTGTCATTCTCCACCCTACTTTTATGTTCTCTGACACCAATCGCCTTTACCGCACAATCGACTTTTCTGTTGGGATGACACTGAGGTTTTCAAGAGAACTAACTTAATTTAAAAAAACAAACATTAAAGATGCAGCTCTTT
>PVJH01006025.1:74002-105969 GCA_004026705.1 Nesogale talazaci
ACAGTTATGAATGATACCCCTTGTAAAAGTCATCCTGTCTAAAAGGACTCAGCTTACTTTCTGTGAACTGCTCCCCCCCCCCCCCCCCCCCCCCCCCCCCCCCCCCCAAACCTCTGCTTTGCCTCAAGGTTTGAATCCTGCTCCTGTATTTTGTCTCATGGTCACAGTACTGCTCCTCTGCTACTTATTTACACAAGAATCATGTAGACATTTCACACCTGGTCTTTTGCTTTGTTTCATTTTGCTTGTGGTGGGATTCTCTCCCCTTCAAAGATGGCTCATTCATTCATAGAGGAATGACATAACTGAATAGTCTCCTCTTTAGAATCTCCTTCCAATTTGCATTCTCCTACTCAGAAATTTGGTGAGAATGACAAAACTATGGATACATGAGCCATACCAAGTAATTCCACTTTAACAGATTCAGGTGATATAAATGATTTTATAAGAAGTTTTAATTTTTTAACAAAAGCAAAAGAATTTGAACTTCTGGAATATATTATCAAAATTTTAAAAGTCACTAGAAGTAAAAGCAGTTTAATTCTATATGTCCTTTCCTTTCATTTCCTGTGACTCAGCTATATGTTAAAATATTTTTTTTACAATTAGAAGGGGAGTGAACCATAGGTAAGGGTTCCAGATAATGAAAACTTTCCACAGTGTCAAAATATTTATAATCTCATTTCCTAATGAAGACAATTCCATAATATTTTCAGTGGGTAATCACAAAGAGATAAATCATAAAGAGGACCAGCTATTCCTGGTCCTCTTTAGTCTGGAAGTTTCCCAGAAACCTGTTGTTCCTAGTGATAATTGAAATCCCAGTGGTATCTCTTTTAGCATCACAGCAGTACACAACCACCACAGGATGGAAACATTACAGATGATGGATATTGTAACAGATTTGATAGTATCTAAAGGAACAAAAATGTATACAGAAAAGAGTATATGTTCTAATCAAATATTTCTTGGAAGAAGTACAACCATAATACTCTAAAAAGGGATGACAGGAAAACTATCTGATGTACTTTGGAAATTTAATTTTAGTAGACTTACAATTCAGTAGACCCAGAATTTTTCAACAAGAATCATGCCTACTATACATGTGGACTTTTCCAGATGGAATACATAGAAATTAGACTGATTACATCTGTGGACAGACACATGACGAAGTTTAAAATTACCAGCTAATTAAATAAAATTACCAGGTCAGGGGCCAACTATGGAACAGACCATTGATTCATGGTCATTGTTAAGACCATGACCATGACAACTTACATTGATATGTAAGTTCAGGTTGAAGTTGAAGAAAATGAAAATAAGTCCATGAGAGCAAATATATCATTACCTTGAATATATTCCATCTGAATTTTGATAACATTTCAAGAGTAGATTTAACACATTGAACATACCTTGACAGAAGATATGCTGAGCTATGTTATATCAAGAACAATATACATAAGAAAAGAACATGTCACTAAAAAGACAAGAAGCAAAGAGAGGAATAATCAAAGGGAAGAAGGAAAGAAGGAGGGAAGGGGGGAGGGAGGAATAAAGGGCGGGAGGAGAAATCATAGTGGATTTCAGAAAAGACTGAGACCTCTTTATTGTAGACTAGGTAAGGCATATGGAAGAAATATTGAAGCCAAAGAGCTGAACTGAAAGCTTGAGAAGAAAAAGTAAAATATTACAATAAAATATTCAAAGGCCTAGAGTTAGAAAAGTGAAAAGGAAGATAATGCACCGACAGCCTTCAAAGCCTATGGAGCATGGGTGTGGTGAAGACACAAAACTCACCTGTAAGATAATTAAACTCACAGAAGGGCCAAAAGGAACAGATGTTATATCCAAGGTGTGGCATAGCACTGATTAAACACATAACTATCCTCTAGTTCTTTAATATTTCCCTCCCCTACCATGATTTCAGTTCTACCTCATTAACCTTTTCAGATTTGTGAGAATAACCTTGTTAGACTATTAGGATAGTTCAATAAATGAAAGACAACATAGATAAACCTGTAGAAAAAATAATGGGAGTAATGGTTTCCTGAGGATATGGGAAGGGAGAAGAGGAAAGGAAAGAAGATGAGCGGACAGCAATGATTGTATAACCCCACTCATGGGGCATGAACAACAGAATTGTAGGTGAATGGATATATTGGATAGTTTAAGATATGACAATATATACTGTACATACACATCTATGAATGATAGCAATACTAAGTGTTCCACAGGGTGGGAGGGGATAAAGGCAAGCTGATATAAAGGATGTGAAGGAGAATGTTTTGAAATGCATTGTGGTAACAAGTGTGCAAAACTGTTGCTGTGACTAAACTATGGAATGTTATATCTGTAAGAGCTCCCAATAAAAAGATCATTAAAAAACAAACACACAAGAAATAACCCCCAACGCCCAAAACCTATGAAGGAAATTTCACTTCCGGAAGAAACCCCTCTAAAGTTGAACATAAAATTTGTAAAATTTTGGTTTACTAAATCTACTATTGTATATACACTGGCAAACTCTTGAACATCTAGGAAGATTTTATAGATTTTATAAAATTAGGACTTATTCTTTGTGTACACAATATATACCAAAAATAATGTAAAATACACAGAACATATGGGAATATGATTGATCTTGTCTCACTATAAACATACTGATGAAGTACTTTCTTCTTGCTCCTCTACCAACAAGCACAAATATTTACAGCTCAGAGAGATGGTTTGGTGATTCCATTTCCAAAACAAAATAGTTCATACCAATTTTAGCAAAACAGTTATTTACAAAATATGTTTCATACTATCTTTATTTTTAACATACTTTGTTCACTTCCAAACATCTAGAAACACTATGTTTTAACTCAGGACTTGCTTGTCCATAGATAAACATAAGTGTTGAAAAAAGTACATGTACAGAACAGAGGCTATATCTGAATGTGTCTTTTGAATTGAAACATTCTGGTCTGGCACCTTCATTCCATCCAGTTCCTCTCCATCCCAAGCTTAAGGAAAAGAATAGGCACATGTGCCACTTGGTTGCCCTTTTGCCCTTTCATACCCGGAAGATAGCTACCTGTGATATTTAGAACAGTGTACAAAAATGTGTTAGCTTTCTGATTCTACTCTAGTCATACATGGACAATATATTTTATAGCGAGAGACTAGATATTATATCTTGAGGACTCATTTGTCTAATATAAATATACAACATATACAGTATAGCAAAGCTAGGTGAAAAGCAGGTAACAAACAGGGCCACAGATAATCTGGAGTTTTCTGGTACATTCTAACTCCATTTGCTATATGGGCCCACCCTCTACCCTTAACCCAATCCTGAAGTAATAAACAAGTCCACAGTTCACACAGATATTTCACAATTTCCTCTCTAAAACAGTATTTTCTATTAACCCTGAAATTCTATTTGCAAAATGTTACCCTACTTAAATAGACCAATCACATCTGAACATCTAGAAAGACTACACATTTCAAATAATAATGTAAATGCACACTATGCACATATTGTACTGTTAAAATGAAATTTCACACACATAACAATGGTTATATTTGGAGGTATATTCTAAATATTACAATTTTGTTATTATCCTCAGTTCTTTCTACCACCAATCCTGTAGAAAAGTACAGGTATATAAAATGCATACATAATGCTTAGAGATGGTTAAACAAATATATATCCTAAAGTCATTTACAGAAGACACACTTTCCCATGAATTTGCAAAGTATAAAAAAAGTTGTCATTTTTGCTGACTCCACATTGTCATAATTGGTGATGTCTTTGTCATTTAGAGCAGTAGTTCTCTGCCTTTTTCAGGCCATAACCGTTTAACACAGTTCCGCATGTGGTGGTGATCCTCCAAGCATAAAATTATTTTCATTGCTATAAGGACTATTTTCATTGCTATAAGGACTGCTTGCTCACTGTGTGCACTGCATATTATTCCCAATACGGAGAAAAGCACCTGTACATAAAAACAGTTAAAATGTGAAAGTGTCTTTGAAATACGAACATTCTGGCCTGTGGAAACTTTCTTTTTTCTCCTCCTCAACTAAGCTTGTAAGCTACAGATGCTCAGTTTTCAAAAGAGAATTCTGAGAATTTTAACACAAAATGTATTCGTTTTGCTGAAGCTACTTTGTCATACACTGGCAAGCTGTTTACCAACCAGAATGACTACATGCCCTAAATCGAGACTTATGGGCCCTTTATGTATGCTCTATACACAGAAGAGTCCAGCAATACACAAACACCAGGGACAATGGCTGATATGGCCTCACTATGAACACTCTGGCGTAGACCCTTTTGAACTTCGTTCTCCTCTTTCTTCTTCAGAGCCAGTGCACTCACTGAAGAAGTAATCTAATCATACATTTTTAATAGCCCAAAGAAAATGAACAATAGAAATATAAGCTTCAATAGTTCAGATGAATTTTAGAAAAGCTTTTACAGAATGTGATATTTTACTACTTCTAAAGTATATCAACTACTTAAGGACATCCTGAAAGACTAAATACTAAAGACTAAATAAATACTTTTAAAGTATTTATTACTATCAACTACATGTATAGCAGTGGAATAAAATGTACACACATAACATAGCAGTGGTTATAATATGAAAGTTAGAACAACTGTAAGTTATACAGACGCTTATTTTTGTCAACTCTGTTGATAATGGTGAGGTGGGGGGTAGGTGGGAGGTGGGGAGAGACATTCTAGCAAGAATCATTATATATTTATTCAGAGGACATTGATGCAAATGTCCACTTGATTGAATGTTACTGTGTGTACAATGGACAAACAAGTCTTTATTGGAAACATCCAAAGTATTTCTTCTATGTATTTGGAAGTGCACATGTTAAGAAAGGATGTAAATAGACACCTTTAAATACTTCCTTTGTGGTGATAATTAATAGAAAGGGTTGGATGCGGGGAATGAACTTGTTCATTTGGATATATTGGAGGCAGGATGCTGAGTCGTGGGTGTGGAGATGGGGGTGGGAAAGGTGATGCAGAGAAAAAGGTTCTATACCCAGAGTTAGACAAATGAATATTGTCTGTACAAGGTTTTATATGTCCATTTAGTTAATATTTTTGTGTGTTCAAGGACAAATAAGTCTAATGCCCAAAGTATTTAAAAAATTGAGAGATGAAGCAATCTCTTACAAAGACTGTCTTCAGTGATGTGACCTTGGCTAATCCATCTTGTGGAGCTGGTCATTCTTTACTTTGTCATTGAACGGGGTGGTAGGAGGAGAGGAAACGAGGAGGGAAAGACTGTTGGCTACTGTCTCCATACCAAGGAAGCCATGTCAGATTATAACCATATGTTTTGATGTGCATTTTCATAAAAATATATACTCATTATTTTAGAGCAACTAAGCTTTTTATTGTACAATAAAAAGGTGTACTATTGAGTTATCCCATCTGTAAATATCTTTTTGCTGTAATTTACACAAGCATCTTTGATGTGGATATTTTTTCCCCAACAGTTTTACAGGCATACAATTTACATATCACACAATTATTTAATTGTTCAATCATACGAAGGGGACTTGTACAATCATCACCACAAGTATATTAGTGCTTTTTCTCTCCATGCCCTGGAGTAGCCTTTAGACTGAGTTGTGCAGTCACGATCATTTCTAGTGCTCCCTCCCTGCTCCCACCTTTCTTACTTACCCCTGAAATCCACATTCCTTCACCCTCCATTCCATATATCAACTTATTTCAGTTACTATTACTTTATTTATATCCACTTGTCCTGTGGTTCACAGTTGGAAGGCCCAACAGAAAATAATGTGAAACAAATCACAGTATGGTGGCAAGGATAAGTTCATATTAGTACAAAGACAAAAAATATAAATAATATGTTGGTGGAAGAAACCCCATTCAACATTAAAAATGCCAGGAAAAAATTCTGTCGTGGAAAAGATACTTGCACCTAGTACAATATCAAGTTGTGTCACTTGACCAAATATGAAGTTTGATCCAGCATAATCAAGCTTACAATGGTGTCTGCCTGATAGTAGGACTGTTGCCCCTGGCTAGAATAGATCTGCCAGCGACTTGGTTGAACTAGATACTCTGCATATGGGTGCTATGCTTTCAGTCTATTCCATAGCCTTCTCTAAATTGTGTGTTCATAATTTTAGCAATCATACTTTTTCCTTACGATATTGAATTTAGTAATTGCCACCTTTGAATCAAACAAGTTAGTGTGCTTATTCTATGTGGACTGCTTCTTTGATTCCTTGTGTAGGTGGCTGCTTGCTTGAATCTATGCTTGGAAGACTCCAGCCACTATTTCAATTGATAGAGCTGAGCACAAGCCCCTTTTGCTGGAGCGCTCTTCTCTTCAGTGAGCACTTCATATAGGTGCACGGCCAGCAGGTCCACGATGCAAAACAATTTGCTCTTACATTGGAGTGTGGCTTTCATGAAAGCCTAGGTCTCATCCCTGGGCCTATGCTTTCTAGAATTTAATTTAATTTTTATTTTGGTGTAGCTAGGAAACTAATATATATCATAATTATGCCATAATTCAATTTGTCAAATATAAGTGTACAATTACTTTCACAATCAATCTCCAAATATACTTTTCCTTCCATCTCACATACGTCTGATGTGTTTTCAGGAGAGAACAACCCTGTAGAATCTCATCTTGTTTAGTGAAATAGAAAGGCAGTGAAAGAGGAAAGCCATTGGCACGATGTAGTTATGTAGTGGGTGCATTGAAAAGACAATGGTGAGGGTGGCCTGGAGCCAGTCCATGTTTCATTTTGTTTTACACAGGATTGCTAGGAATCAAAACATAGAATCTTACAATCCCAATTGGCGACCTCAGTTTGCCACGTGCTTACTGTTCTCCAGGAATCAGAATCCATCAGCATCTCGTCTTGTCAGTAGTTCATCTCCAAGAAAAGAATGACTCAAGTTTCTTCTTCAAATGGGAAATACCATGAGATCTCCCAGAATTCTCAGGAGAAAGCCATGACCACACAGAGGTCTCATTGATTATCTCCAGATTGACAGGCTAGACTCCACCCCTAGATTCCCAATCATGAAATTGACATCAAGTACATGATCGCCACAATGACATTATATTAAACAACTGGAAATAAATTCCAAAGGATCCAGTCATCTCTACTTTGTATATATTCTAAAGAAATAAGATTCATAACATGCAGAGACCTATGAATACCCTTATTCATTGCAGCACAGTTCACAATAGCAAGAAGATGGAAATAAATTAAATATCCACCAGTAAAATAATAGAGAATATTTTATATACACATACAATGGAATACTAAGAATTATGAAAAACCAATGATGATACTACAAAACACCTCATGAAATGGACAGATTTGGTGAACTTTTTGATGAGTGAAGTTAGGTAATCACAAAAAAGTAAGCATTACATGAGACCAAGAGAAAAAGAAAACAATATGTACAGCATACAGATTTTCATGCCAATGGGAATAGAATTTTGAGTTTTTCTTAGGGCAGAATGCAAACCAGGCAGGGCTAAACAGGGCAGATGGATGGGTAAAGGCTTGCAGTAATTGCAAGATGAAGAAGTACTGAATGGAAATTGGAAATCATGGAGGTGAGAGAAAAACATATGGGGAGTTTGATTAGTAGTTTAAACTAGCACACAAATTTATGGTCTGAAATGTAAACTTCTGCCTAAGTAATAAAACAGAAGCAAACAACAAACAAAAAATCAAAAATTCTTTTTCCTAGAAGATAGAAGGACTTAAAGAATACAGAGTTCTTAAAATTATTTTTCATGCTCACATTTACTGTATATTTTTCCCTTTCAAATATAAACATTATATCTCATAAGAATATCATGGTGTGTATAATTTTATGCCAATAGTATGGCTTATGTTGAACATCTACTTAAGGCAGGACATGTATATATGACCAGCTATTAATAAATACCTTGGATTTCTTTTGAAAATGTCCATTAGATTTTATAAATATTAGGTTTTATATTAATTTAATTGTGTTTATAATTTGCTGCTATACTATTTGGGCTATTTGTAAATCCTGCCTTTAAAACGACTGTTACTGGGAGTATAATTCTTAATATATTATAGAATTCTCATGTGCTTGAGTCTTTTAGTTAAATACTCAATACAGGATTTCAGGGTCAAATAATTGTTTCTCAAGATGGTTTTAGGGTTTTATCAATTTACCCTAATGTTAGTGACATAACAAATATTTTGGCCCATCCTTTCCTAGACCAACAATTTGTATTTTGGGCCCTTTTCATTTTAAAAAATTGGCTGCTGATATCAGGTAAATAAAGGAGACTCTCTACTCCCCTAAAGATTTATAGTCTTGGAAAGGAGGGGTTTCTACAAGTAGCAAGTAACTCCATGGGAATGCATTTGAAGAAAAATTAGTGGTTTATTAATAAAAAATATCTCATACGTATCATTTTGATTTTTACATATTTATGTGTTTTTCTATTTTATGCATACTGAAACTATCGATTTAAGAAATAGGTTGCTTGAAATTTTATGTTAATTTACTTGAGTGTTGATATCATTTACATGTTAGGCTGCTAACCGCAAGATCGCTGATTTAAGGTAACCTGCTGTTTATTAAGAGAAAGATGAAACCTTTGCTTCAATCAAGAAAGATTTGTAGCTTTGGAAAGCTAGAAGATTGCTATGAATCAGAATAGACTTGAAGTCAGGGAGTTAGTTTTCATTATTTTTTTTTTCATTTTTGCTTTGTTTTTATTTTTTATAATGTTCTTGATTCAGAGCAGAAGCGTACAAAGCAACGCTCTTTGGATTTAAAAAATACTTAAGACCACATAAACTAAAAACTCACTGGCATCAAATGGATTCAGATTCACAGCAAAACTTCATAGGTTGGCCAAGGCCAACCTATCTGTGAAGCACATAGCCTCATGTTTTTCTTATAACGAAGACTATAGGATATGAGAAAATATATATACAAAATGTGTTGCCATTGAGCTGATCTTGGTTCTTGGTAACCTCATGTGTGTGGTTACACCTCATGTATGTGGTTACACACTACATGATGTTTTTACTTTATCTACTTAGTTTTATTAATTAAAAATTTAAAACTATATTTTCCAAATCCTTTTCATTGGGATTCAATCTAGATATCATATAATTCTATAGTTCAATCACATCAAACAATATTGCATAATTGCTGCTACAAGCTGTTTCAAACCATTGTCTTCCTTTTTGAACTCCTTGAAATAAGTTCTCCTCTACCCCCAGTGTACCCCAAGGAATCTTTATTCTACTCGATATTTCTATAGGTTCATCAATTCTGAGCTTTACATACCAAACACATAGAAAATCTTATAACAAACATTTTACCACGATGACAGAATATGTCTGAGATAAAACACAATTGGAAACAAACAAACTATTGAAACCAAACTTGTATAGGGTGTGTGTGGGGGCAACTGAAAAAGTTTTAACTCTTCATGTCAGGTTTATCATTTTGATCTCCTATAGTTAATTCTCTAATGTTCTCTGTTTGGTAACCAGTTTCTTCCCATTTATCTATTATGAATAGAGAAAAATCACCAGGGGCTGATTTCCTGTGTAGATCTCACAAATGGATCTTGGGATTCCACTGTCATACACAGCCTTCTGCAAACCAGAATCTCACAATTTAGCCTCTTACATCATTCCCTCCTATGGCTTTAGATTACATGATTTGTGAAACCTTGATGTCTAGTTTTGCTGTGCTTCTTCCATGTGAACTTGGTTGACATCTTACTTAGATAGCTGCTTGTTTGGAAGCAAACATTTAAGATCCCAGGCATTGTTTTATCTAATAGCTGGGAACAATGTAATGCCTGGACCACACTTTACAATAGCAACCATATCTTCTGTGTTCCCTTCTTGAAGGTATCAAGTAGGGCCATGATGTAAGAACTAATTACTCTTAAATTGCAACTAGGATTTAGTGCAAACCCCAAACACATTCCTGGATTGTTGCTGTTGTTGAATCTGCATTTGGTACCTTTAGAGATCTCCTTTTAATTTATGGTATAGTCTTATAAGCATCTCCCCTGAGCATCCATTAATGATATTATTGATTAGCACCTGGTAATAATTTGTGAAAGAATTGTTGAGAGAGGGAAATTTGGCCAATGGAATCTAACATCATATTGAAATGCTTGAATTATTCACTTGCACAGAATAAATTATTTTGTGGCGGGATTCTAAACAATAGGATTTAATTTCCAGGAAATTTTACAATAATATTTTCTGAGACTGTCAGTTACAAGTTTTACTGAGTCACATATATCTTCATAGAGCACACAGGCATGGATCTAAGACAGCTCAATAGTCTTGGTGTCACTATCTTTCATGCCTTCTAAAACCCTCACTGGTCCATCTGAAGTAAGTCCTCAGGTGTACGTGTGTTCCGGGTTCATTTCCATTCATCTAATGGAGCATCTCCTTGGATCTCTCAGCTGTGGCCATGGATCATGTTGTGCACCTTGAAGACCCAGGAGTCTATGTCTCAATGTTCTATGGGACCTGATCTGAATCTGTACAATGTGCCCAGAAACTTGGGCCAATGTGACTTATCGGATACATAATACTAGGGACACACCTTTCTTTAGGTCCTTAAAAGTATTTTTAGTCATTTTTCCCCTCCAATTGCAGGTGAGTCTTCCCCATTTCTCTACTGATATCATCCACGTGTGTTCTTCCATACATATCTATACCCTTTCCCCTCTCCTGACTTGACTTTCCCATAATTAACCCTCATTACTTTAATAGGGATATCCAGGAGACCTTGTCAAAATTTTGCATGATAGCTACTAAGTAGTCAATGGTCCCTTCCTCTGCCTCTATAATTATATAATTTAATATAAGTTATAATTTTATATAATATCCTGAGACTTCCAACAAAGTCTTCAAGAAAATATTAAGAGATGATGATCTATGTTAAGTTTTAATGATTTTACTTGCCGAATTTGGGAGAGGAAGTTGCTAAATCTATCTTCCAAGGAACCTCTGAATGAATGTCAACCATCAATGTTTTTGTTAGCACCTGTATGATAACTTTTTGAACCAGGTAGAGATTCCAGCAATAATAATATTCATATTCTATTAAGTAATGTAGGGGGGGAAACTTTCATGTGGAGCTGTTGCTAATTCAGCATTGAAATTCACAAGAAATAATCAAAATAATTTTCCTTGATGCTAATGAGAGCAGAAGACAGCATTAGATCTGACAATCAGGGTGCTCTGAAGAGGCACTTTTTGCATATTGAGAGTTACATGAGAGCTGATTTTACTCTAGGTATCACTATGATTAGTTGTCTCAATTCCATAGGTTTCAACTCATGGGAATCTAATGTAGAAAGAATTTAAACATTTCATTTTCTTACTCTTTTCTTACAATTGCCAATATTTTGAGTCTATTTTAGCAGCTATAGGGTTACCAGCCAAAGGCAAGAATTACAGAAATGTCTTTTCTCCAAGTACCACATTGTAAATGGAATTTTAAAAATTCTTTATTGTTTACTAAATTCGTTTTATTTAATTTACTACCTACTAAGTAAATAATTTTGCAAGAAAGAATAGGTTAATTTTCTTTTCCATTTCTTCTATAGCCTTGATAGTAATAAAAACTTATGAAAACAAAGATTAGTTACAACAATATAAAAGAGTCTCTTACAGTATCAAGTCATTTAGTGACTAGGGAATACTCCATTCCCTGTACTCAATGTACACTAATAATATTGCTAATTCCATTTACTCTTATTTGATATTTCTCATTGCATTCACACTACCCTCTTATCAGTTATTAAATAATGTTTTTTTTCTTTAAGTTTTGCCTTTTTCATTCTAATTATGTATCCTTTTTGGAGATCTTTAGCATAGACATGGACAGTTGCTATTACTGTATTTCTAATGGATCCCAAACCTATATTTCAGTACATATTATACCTAAAAATTTTAACTCTGCAATGTGTTCCAGTGTTCTGTATTATAATGACCCTTGCAACATCTCTCTGTGTGCTAATGAACATAATAACTACTAATGGATAAAATGTATGTGCCTTGGGAGGAAATGATTGCCTTATAAAGTCACTCAGAATGCTGCACTAGTATATTCAGTCCATGCTGAACAATAGTGATAAGTAATGTCCATTGTCTGGAGGAAGCTTTCTACTTTAACTATCATCTTTAACCATTATTACCTATTTTTATTTCCTCTTCTCCTACAGGATCTGCTTACAGGTTACTTAGCACATAGATATGACTGTCTAGTTAGTGTTGGATCCCAGGAGAGAGGAACCTAGGTGCTTTCCTCCCAAGACCGGAACTGAGATTTGCTTGGATTGCACCTGTCCCTCTGAACTTCAGCCTAACTTTGTGAGACATAGGCTGATGTTCATGGATGCTGTTCTACTCATCCCTACAAGTCTGTGAAGTACATAATCATCACTTAAGGTCATAACTGATCACTTGTCTGTTCGTTTATTGTAATATAGTGGCATATGTGTTGCTATGATGCTAGAAGTCTTATCATTGAATTTTCAACTAGCATAAGGTCACAGAAGGAGAACACACCTCAGCAGAGCTTTCAGATTAAGAATAGGCTATAAAAGAGAAATAGGTTGACCGCTTCTGAGAAATTGGCCACTGAAAAACATATGCATAACAGCAGAACACTGTCAGAAACTGAAAACCTCAAGAGTCAGAGAGGAACACAGTAGTATGTCATGCAAGGAGTGAGTCCCTCAGGTGAGATTGCACTCAAAATATGACTTAGAGATATCTGCCTTCTCAAAATAGAGTAAAACATAATGACTTAAATTGAAGGAAGTGTGCAGGACTTTGATTTGGTGATGCGGAACAACTCAAAATGAGAAGAAAAATAGAAGAAACATCTGTAAACATCTATTTAAAATTGGCATTTAAAATGTACAAACTATCTTGGAAATTTGGAAGTTATTAAAAATGAAATGGAATGCATAAGGATTGAGCATTAATAAGTCAACTTGGACACACATTTGGTTATTTTGAATAAAAAATTCATGGCTTACTATGCCGAACTGTCAAATTGAAGAGGTATGGCACCACATTCATTATCAGAAAGGACATTTCAAAACCTATCATGCACTACAATACTGTCAGTTACCAGTTACAGGACAGAATCTATCCTCCACAAAGAAGTCCAGCCAATACAGGTATTATTAAAATGTATGCACCAACCACAGCAGTCAGTAATAAATTATTGAAGTCAAACAACATCTTCAGTCTGAAATTGATTAAACTTGCAATAAGATGCATGGTTAGTTTTTTGATGATTGGCATGCAAACAATGGAAAGCAAAATAAGAATGAAATTGAAGAAAATGAAGCAAGTACACAAAATATGGCCTTTAGTATATTCCACCTGAATTTCAGGAACAGATTTGACTTACTGAACATTAATGACAGAGATTTAATGAATTGTGGCATGACATTAAGGTATCATAAATGAAAATAAGCAAAAGGTTATTAAAATTAAAGGGGGAATTTTAAAACTGTATAACAGAAGATATTCTGAAATTTGCACTTGACCTTATAGTAGCTAAAGCAAATGGAAGAAAAAGTGATATAATAAAGCTGAACAGAAAATTTCAAAAGGGAGATTGAGAAGGTAAAGTATTATAAAGCAAAACCCTGGAGTTAGTAAACAACGGAGGAAGAACATGCTCAGCTGAAAGAATTAAAGGGAAAAAGATCAAACCTCAGCCTGCAGCATTAGTATAAATATTCTGTGCAACATTAAAATATTATATGGATAAAATATTGAATGATGCAGGAAAATCAAGAGATGGAAGAAATACACAAAATTCAAAAAGGGCAAAGAGAAAAGTGGCTGTGTTAGGGTTCTCTAACGAAACAAAACAAAAACACTAGTAATTCTCTTTATATATTTATATAGATAGAAGGATATATAAGATAAGAAATAAACAGTTATCTAATCTACAAAGCAGTACAAATGGCTCAGTGCAACTCACTTGTGTGAGACAGCTAGGAGACTGGCAGTGCTTCGAGTCTTGAGTGCTTCAAGTCCTCTGTAGAGGACTATCTATTCAGGTTATCTAGTCACAAGCAGCCAACAGCAAAGCAGGTCACCAAGAGTGAGCCAGATGACAGAGTCCAACAGTCCTATGTTAGTCCAGGTAGACTAGAGAAACAAATTCATAGACATGCACCTGGATATAAGGGAGAGTTTATATACAAGAGGAATGGAACATCAAGAAAACATCCCAGTCCAGTCTAGTTCAAAGTCATAAGTCTGATATTAGCCCATATGCCTGATATCAGTCTATAAAGTCTCCTTCCGACTCACGAAGTCACAAGCCAGTGGGTGCAGAGTCCGGTTCTGGCAGGGGTTCCCTCATGGCTCCTCTTTTCCAGGGATCAGGGTCCTTCAGGAGTATCCATTGGTGATAGAAACATCTCAGCGCTGATAGGGGTCTCTTTGTGGCTCCTCTGGCTTCAGAGGTCTGGTTGCATTAGGGTAAGACCATGGGGCTTCTCTTCCAACTCTTCTGGTTCATCAGATGCTGCCATCTTCTCAATGGAGTGACTCCCAACAATGGGGGAGATGGTATCTCATCTCCACGAGGGAAATATTGTGAGACTTCCCAAAATTCTCAGAGAAAGTCATGCCCACAGAGGTCTCATTGGCTATCTCCATATTGGCAGGCTAGACTCCACCCCTAGACTTCCAATCATGAAATTGACAACAAATACATGACCACTGCAAGTCTCAGCTCAAGAGATGTATATTCTAGGAGTGTAGCGAAGCAGGGCTTGAAGGAACCTCAACTCACAGCAACACAGTCCATGGATTAGGTGTACCATGGGGAGTGTAATTTGGAGATGGAGGCACAGGACAAAAAAGGCAGTCAGCTGCTCCGAAGATCCAGGAGCAAGAGAATAAAGGTGGGGCTCGCTGACCCATTGCTGTCTCAGCCCTTCAATTGATCTTATGTGTGCTCATTGGCCATGTTGTCTCACAGACCTACCTATCTTCTTTGGCCATGTTGGCAGAACAAGGCTACCTATCACAGTAACAAAGCTAAACTTATGAACACCCAATTTGTAGAAGTCTATGGAACAGCGAGAACCCCAAATCCATCTGCTATTATGTAATCAGATGGAAGATGCTCACAGATCCAATAAGGCCAAAGGTAAGAGTCCTGAACTTCCCGACTAGCAGGCAGAGACCATTATAATCTTGATTATGCTGGATTAAAATAAATATTTGGCTAGTCAACCTCCCTATAGACACATCCGGAATTTGTCCTAGGTGCAAGCATCTCTTAGCTGTTTCTTGAAAGAAATTTCTTCCCTTTTGAATATTGATGGCTTCCCCCCCACTGTCTCATTATTCATAATTTTGTCTTTATTCCAGTAGCATCTTACCATTACCAAATGTGTGTGATTTGCTTTTCCTTGTTTTCAGTGGGATTCCCCAGAGGTGAAGCACATGAGGAGTGGATGTATATTAATGACAACTACTGATGCAAAGTGGTATAGGGAATACATTGATGAGAGATGGGTGATAAGAAAGGAAAGAGAATTTTGAGAGTAAGTAATGAACAGAGGAAGGGCGAAGGAGCACTAGATCTGATATTGATGCACAACTCATTTCAAAGGCAATTCAACCCTGGGGGAAGGGAATGCTTTAAAATACATGTGGGGGTGTCTGTGCAACACCCCCTTGTCATGATAGAACTATTCAATTATATGATTTGTGAATTATTTGCCAATAAAACTGTTGGGAGAAAAAAGAAAGAAAGAAAAGGTCCAAGTTATTTTTAAGGCTTTAGCAAAATACAGTGCTCCAGGAATTTACAGCAGACCAACAGAAATGTTTCAATAAGCTGATAAAGCACATTCTCCTTTATGCCATGAAATTTGGAAGATGGGTACCTAATAAAGGGGTCATTGCAAAAAAAGGGGGACTGTTTTAGTCAGGGTAGACTAGAGATACAAATTCATAAACATGCATATGTATATCAGAGTATTATAGAAAAGGTAATTGTACATTAAGAAAACATTCCAACTCAGTCCAGTCCAAGCCCACAAATCTGATATCATCCCATATGCCCAATAACAGTGTAAGAAGTTTTCTACAGATTCACAAAACACATGCAATAACACCAAATGCAAGATGATCACAAGCAATATGGGTGGAATGCCTTTGAATCCACTGATATTGTAAACATTTCAGTGGTGGAGGGGTCTCCAGCTGGGTACATGCATGTGGCTTGTCCAGCTCAGGGCACTAGAGTAACTCCATATGGCTTTTCCTTAGGGTTGTCTTGAAGGAAGTAAGCCTCATCAGTAGAGTCTCCAAGGAAGTGAGCTAAGCGAGATAGTGTCTCTGCCTCCAAGAAGGAATTACCACATTTCCCAGAATTCTCTGGAGAAGGCCATGCCCACACAGAAGATTCGTGGGCTATCTCCATATTGACAGGCTAGATTCCACCCCTACACTCTTAATCTTCAAATTGACACCAGAATAGGTGTCTGCCACAGGGATTCATAAAATGAGAGAGCTATTAAAAATATCATCAATATCACATCTTTCCATTATTCATCTATTTTTCACCCAAACTTTTACCCCTTGGGAAAGGACATCCATCAGGTTTATCTGCTGTGTCTGTCCAAATTATTGGTAGTAACATAAACCTAGTCAGAGTTACTCCCTTTCCCTTTTACAGGTCAAATTTATTTGGGTAGTGTTGCATAGGTATGCAATGAGTAGGTTCTCTTGATTACTATGAAATATGACAGCATTCACAGGCAACCTTTGGTACATCATGCATAGAAGGTAAAACCTATCCATCAGGCCTTTGGAACTTCTCACATACAACCTTAGGAGTACAATTATAGTCTCTTGCTTCAGGACACCATTGCATCTGACACTTAGAGCTGTGTTCTTAGTACTGGAACCAGTACATCTGACAGATAAACATGCAATTTCAGGTGACATAGGGAAGAAGTACACAGTGGCACCAGCATCCTCCCGAAACCCATTGACTTAAACCCTCCTAAGAAATGTAAGACTCGATTATTCCATCTGTCACCCTCATGTTAATTGTGAGCACAAACTCAAGATGGTAGGAAAACCAGGCCTTCATACCTTTATCTCAAACTGTTTTGGATAACAAATATTTCAGCTGTCTATTCCAGTTCTCAATCATACTATTACCCTGAGGGTTGTATGCAACCTGGCATGCCCATCTCATAGGATGTTTCTTGGCTCACTGTTGTATTCTTTGGGCTGTCAAGTGTGTTCCTTGGTCTAAGGAGATATGACTTGGTGACTCAAACTAACAAACTCTACTTTGTTTTAACCCCTTTATCATGATTTTAACATCTGCTTGAGTTATTGGGTGTGCAAAGCCCAGTGTAGACAGAGTGTCTATCTTGTGAGGATCCATTTATAGCCACCCAGTGCAACTGTTAACATTGGTCTGACATAATTTTCCAGCCTTGTAACCCCCCACCCCCATAAAATGGTACTCCATTTGATTATCATCCCTCTCCTGACATATGCAAGGGGCATACTAATTGGATGAATACCCTGACAACCATAAAGCCGGACCAGCACAGCTTTGATAAGCAACATATTATCTTCTTCCTCTGGAGTGTCCAGGGAATATTTAAGGAGAGAGAGAAGAAGTTTTTCCCTTTTCAGAGTAAATAAGTCTCCCTGATTAAATAACCTAACATGCTGGCTCTCTCTTCTGATTTAACTTCCCTTGTATTTAGAACTAAGATCACCATTCATGATTATTCCATAGTGAGATATGGATATTGTATTAACCAAAACAACTCATCCAGCCTTCAGGTAACATTCAAAACCAAAGCTATTACATCTATATTAATCATTCTCAAATTGCATTTTAGTATTGGTTCCCCAGGAAGTGACAACACTGATCTATAAATGAATAATCCCATTACATATTGACTCATGACTGGTTTTGAAGAGATCATCTGTGCTGAGTTCCCTGTTTCTGGCTCCTATCTGTGCCAGTGTATATCCTCTGGTCTAGTTGGATTTGTAAGGTAGAATTGAGGTCATTACAGTGGGAAGGAGGAAGCATTGAAGAACTAGAGGAAAGTAGTATGTTTCCTCATTGCTACACTGCACATTAAGTAGTTTGTCTCCTTCCTGTGATCCCTCTGTAAGGAGAAGTTCATTACCTAGGGGTAGACTTTGGGCCCCAACCTTTACTCCCCTCATTATGCTAATGAACTTTTTAGTTCCTTAATGCCAGATACCTGATTCCTTTGACACCTCATGGACCCAGAGAGGTGTAATTCTTCCATGTGGGCTTTGTTGCTTCTGAGCTAGATGGCTGCTGGTTTTATCTTCAAGACCATAAGGTCCCAGACATTATATTTTTGATAGCCGGGCATCATCATTTTTCTACAACACATTTGCTTATTCATACATTTGTCTTCAGTGATCCCAATGGGAAGGTGGGAACACAGTGATAGGATTTTTTCTTCTTTGATGCCTGATTGCTGATTCTTTTGACCTTGTGGTCACACAGACTAGTGTGCTTCTTCCTTGTAGGCTTTGTTGCTTTTGGGCTACATGGCTGCTTGTTTACCTTCAAGTCTTTAAGAGCCCCAGATGTTATATCTTTTGATAGCTGGGAACCATCCACTTTCTTCAACAGCATTCCATATGCTCACTTTTGTCTTCAGCAATTGTATTTGGAAGGTGAGCATCATGGAATGCCAATTTAATAGAACAAAGAGTGTTTGCATTGAGGAAGTACTTAAGTGGAGGCCTAATGTTCATCTGCTGCCTTAATACTGAGCCTATAAATATGTGAACATAAATGTACTTCACCTTCCAAATGTATCAATATATTCATATATGTGCATGCCTGTGTTTAGGTTTCTATAAATGCCTCTTGACTCCTATTTCATTCCTCTATTTCCTTATACTTCCTTCCTGCCCCACTATCATGTTCAGCCTTCATTTAGATTTCAGTAATTTCCCTTGGTTACCCTAACCATTATCAACCCCTTCCATGCCTCTCACTCCCTCCTTGCCACTGATTTTGCATCACTAATTGTTCCCTTATCCCTGTGTTGGTCAGCACCACCTCTTTTCGCCCACCTCCCTCTCTCCCATATCACCCCCCCCCCAAAAAAAAAATCATTGGTCTCATTGTTTCTCCCTCCAGACTGATCATTCAGTCTATCTTATCTAGATAGACCTGCAGAGACAACTATGTACAAAAAAATAAGACAAGGCAAGATGAAACACAAACACACACACAAAATAAAAAAAACATTGAGTACAACAAGAATAAAAGGCAATATCCAGAAAAAATATAGAAAGCTAAATTTAAAAATAATAATAAAGCAAAAAATAGTTCAAGATCTGTTCATTGACCTCTAGGAGTAACCTCCGGTTGAGTCCAATGGGTTTGCACACCCTGGCCTCCAAATTTATCCTTGGATCTCCCTCAAGACCTCCATGCTTCACTCCTCCCTGCTGCACACCCTTAGTGTTTTTCTCTGTGTGGGAAGGACGGACATCTGCAATCCTGACACTGTGTCTCCAGTGTCTTGTCCCCATAGAGTGTTGGGTCACCAAGGGATGTTGTGTTTCATAGTGGAGCTGACCATGTGGTCCCCTCTGTGCATTGGATATTCTGAGTGGGGAGATCGTCCTCAAGACTTGGTAGAACAGGGTACACATCACTCTCTCTTCCTACTTCTTCATTTGCTCCTGTGTCTTCAGGTCAGATATGTCCCTCTCCTCTGAACTTCAGAGCTGTCCTCTAAAATAAATTCTTCTGGGGGTGGAGCAGCAGTCCACATGATTGGGATTGGGGCTGTACTCTAAAACACCTCCACTGACTTCCCACTCCATGCCATCATGCTGCATTCATATCTTACAACACCGGGTTAAAGTCTGGTCCCTCTTTCCCTGTGGCGATATAAGCAATACCTTCTCCTTGGGTGGATTAGTGCTCTTTTCCCCCATTACACACTAATCGCCCCTCCCTTTATTGTTGGCTACTGTAGGGAGCCCTGGACTTGGTCTGGCTCCTGCCATATTACCTGGACTTCCCGCCATTATTTTTTGTATACAGTACCCTTTACCCTATGCTCTTTTAGCTTTTTTTTTAGAGCTTACTTCAGTGGACTCATGTTGTACACTTGTGCACTTGGCTTACTTCACTTACCATGATTTCCTCCAGTTCTACCCCTGCAGTGATTTGCTTCCTGCATTCATCACTACTCTTCAGTGTTGTGTAGTATACTATTATATGTATGTACCACAATTTTTTAATCCATTCATCTTTTGATGAAATTTGGGTTTTTTCCTACTCCTTGCAATTAATTATAAACTGTGCCACAATGAAAATTGGAGCACAGATGTATGGTAGCGGTTTGCTTCTTGCTGTTTCTGGATATATGCCAGTAGGGAGATTGTAAGGTAGCTCGATTTCAATCTGTTTTAGAAATCGCCAAATTGATTTCCATAGAGGCTGTATATATCTACAGATCCACCAACGGTGGATAAGAGTTCTGTCCCCCCACAGCCTCTCCAACACTTGCTGATTCCTGATTTTTTGAGTTGTGCTATCTCTGCGGGTGTTAGGTGATATCTCATAGTTGTTTTAATATGCATTTCTATGAGAGTGAATTTTGAGAGATTATTAAGTATACATAAGATAAAAATTGTTCAATCTATTTACACACAAATACAAGCAGACCAAGCAGAAATCTCTCTTTCAAGTTCCATTTCTAATTTATAGTATCTCTCTTTTCACCTATTTTCTTGAAGTCTGTCCATATATATATTTTTTAAATCTGGGCAAACATGATCACTTTTCTCATAAAAGCAGCATAATCTTACTAGATATTTTAACTAAGTCTAAAAAGAAAAAAATTGAATATATTAATCCTGAAAAATATAGATATAAAATATTGCATAATTATTTAAAATATTTTCTTACAATAGTTAATTTAGTATTTTATCAACTGAATAATAATGTGGTATAGATTACACTAATATGTTAAACAAATATTTGACAATTAAATTTCTAACATTACAACAAATCATATATATGATTTTCTATGGTTCACAAAATATGAGCACTATCCACCCCAATATGTTGGTTAATGAATAATACTGCTTCTTAATTAATATTAATAACTATTTTAATTTTCCATGTTTGCTTTCTTATCATTTGCCATTTTTTGTTTGCTTTTTTGTTTTTTTGGGGGCATCACTGCCCACTGGTGGTGGGAGTAGGAGCCCAGCCTTTGCTCCTATGGACCCGCTGCTGGAATTGAACCTTTATCCCAGTGGGTCACAGTCCCGTGCACAACCACTATACCACCGGGGCTCAGCCCCATTTGCCATGTTTTAGATGTTCCCTTTGGAAGGAAAAGCAGAAGATGATATGGCCAATATGCCTTATTTTATATATGAATAGTTGTTATATGCAACAATTTTAAAAGATTTACAGATTATACCATTTTTAGGGTAATATTTTCATTTTCTCGGTAAAGCAACATTGCAATCATGAATAAGGGCTCTTTGATGAATGAGATAGGACTTATTTATCCCTGCAACTATGTAAAACATGTCCTGATATCTATCTCTTTACAATACATGCAAGTGTACCTAGTTTTTGTTTCCCCTGGAGAACCCAACCTAGCACATTTGGTATGGGGATTAGTTCCAGAGGAACAAAATCATAAAGATGAGTTTTCTAAATTAGTTCTCAGATTCTAAATTGTTTTTTTTCTAAATTTGTTCTAATTAGGCCTAAAGGTAGAAATAATATTTTGTAAATTAATATACTTATTTCCTCATTAAGGGATGGTGTTATGGTTTGGTTCTCTAGAGAAACAAACCAATGATGCTTCCATGTATTTTTATTTACTTATATATATTTTTGGCATCACTGCTCCTTGGTGCTCGCGGGAGCTACCCAGCCTTGGTCCTGGAGAGTTGCCACTGGATTTGAACCACCAAGCCAGTGGGCCGCAGTCCTGCAATCAACCACTATGCCACCAGGACTCAGTCTTGCATGTATTTTTATATAGAAATAAATTTATATCAAGAATTGTTTTTTCACAGTTTTAGGAATAAATAAGTTCAGTCTGGTGCAATTCAGGCTTGTGTTGATGCTCGGAAACAGTTGAAAAGGAAGTAACATGTATTGGAAGAATTAGACCAGAATGAAGAAGCAGAAACAGCAGGGCCCCAGGTTAATGGATACACAGGTCTGAAGTGGGACAAATGAATGTGTGGTCAAACAGTCTGCTGACAGCTCTTGGATTATATGTCATGCAACAGGAGATGGAGAAACCAGATGCAAAATCTAGCTCCAGCAGAAGGCAGTAGTTAAAAAGGATTCAACTCTTCTTGGTCACTCTTTCTTATACAAAAGACTTATGTAACATCAAAGAGGTGTTGGGCTGAGCCCGGGTGGTGTAGTGGTTGAGTGCAAGACTGCAACCCATGGGCTTGGTGGTTCAAATCCAGCAGCGGCTCACCAGGAGCAAGACTGGGTAGCTCCCATGACCATCAGAGGGCAGTGATGCCCCCCCCCAAAAAAAAATCAAAGAGGTATTATCAGACAATCAATATAAAATATATATACTTCCTTAAGCTAACATTATACTTTCAGATTAATTTTAGAATGAATAATCCTTTGTTTTTGACAAAATCTCTACATTCTTCATCCCCTTAAAAACCTTACTTATTTTCATATCAAATGTCTCCTTTGTTAAAAACAAAAACTCATAGGACACATTACCCATAATTTAAAAAATAATTATAATAGTTTCAGCATAGATAAATTTATGCCATTAAATATATAACACTAAAACTGTCAAGTACTGACAATCAGGAGCTTAAAAGTAGTCTATAGACTTGAGTGTTCCATTGACATTAGGACGCTTCAATGTATCGAGAAGATATAAGAGAACAACATTCGCCTCAGTATACAACTGCATAATTAGTAAAATATTTCAAGTACACAATTTTGAAAAACATGTATTCTTAATTATCTAAATTTATTTCTCAATTTCCTTCTGTTTTATTGAGAATTCTATTCCAATCATCTGACATGTACTTCCCTTCTGGTGTTAATATCTTAAAAAAAAGTTTGCCTTCCTCATATGGAATGTCTGACAAGTAGTCAACTTAATTTGTCACAGGGAAGTATCATAGTGGCCTATTTACTTTCTCTAACCATATTATTCTGATAAGATGCATACAGTTTTTCTTTGATTTATATAATGGAAAGTATATTTGCTTATTCATGCTCCTATGACAGAAATAATAGATGATTTAAGAATTTTCTCTCAGAATATAAGTTTAAAGTCCAAATTTAGAACATCGGTATAAGGTAAGGTTTTCCCTGGGATTATGGGTTGCAATGAGTGGTCCATTGACATATATTTTTCAAAAACTCTTATTTCTTTAGAAATTTTCACTTGATATCTGCTCCCTTGTCCCCATATCTATATTTCTTTATGCATATGTCTATGCTGCTCTTTATAACTCAGAGGTGATTAAACTAGGATATGCCTTACACTGAATTCTCTCCAAGTTAATGAAGATCTATTTGCCAAACAGATGCCAAACAGATGTCCACATGCATACTGCTAAAGCTGTGACATACACGTGGGCAACACAATTCAGTCAATACACATGTCATTTTAACTCACATGATGACATAAAACAGAGTATAACTTCCCTGTGGACTTTCAAAGCTCAGCAGTGATGAGATTCAATCTGTACACATTAATTTGGCAGATATCAAGGTTTGGGCAGATATCAAGTGAATGAGTTGTTAAGGTGGTTCGGCAGCTACCCAATGTAAAAATCACAAATTTATATTCCTTTCTGTCAATCTTCATCTACACAAGAGGTAGTAGTAATACTCACTCTGTCCATAGTTATAAACAATCAGATGAAACTATCTTCGTAACATTTATTCATTCCATAAAATTCTTTAGAGTTTTTATGAAATCTTACATCTTTCTTCCTTTGCTCTTTCAGAAAGCAAACAGTTCGAAGGAAAGTGCCAAGTAGCCAGAGGGTGACACGCTGTCATTTATATCAGCTTTCAGGGGCATCTAATTGGGGGCTCTTACAGATCATTGCAATCCATACATCCATACATTAACTCAAGCACATATGTACATCCATTGCCCTCATCATGCTCATAACATTTGCTTTCTATTAAGCTCTTGGCTTTGGGTTCTTATTTTTCCCTTCCCTCCCTAAGCCCCCCTTCCTAATAACCCTTTGATAATTTATAACTTATTATCACTTTGTCATATATTATTCTGTTCAATGTCTTCCTTCACCCACTTCCCACTTACCCCAGGAAAGAGGTTATATGTAGATCCTTATAATTGGTTCTCCCTTTCTACCCCAACTTCCCTCCACCCTCCCAGTATCGATACTCTCACCAATGGTTCTGAAGGGATCATCTTTCCTGGATTCCCTATATTTTTTGCTCTTATCTGTTCCAGTGTACATCTTCAGGTCCAGTCAGATTTGTAAGGTAGAATTGGGATCATGGAAGTGGGATGGAGGAAGCATTGTAGAACTAGAGGAAAATTATATGCTTCATCATTGCTATCCTGCACCCTAACTGGTTTGTCTCCACCTTATAACACCTCTGTAAAGGAGAAGTCTGCTATCTACAGATGGACATTGTGTCCCCAACCTGTACTTCCCCTCAGTTGCAATAAAATAACTTTTAGTTCTTTGATGCCTGATACTTGATCCTTTCGACACCCCATGGTCACACAGATTGGTGTGCTTCTTCCATGTGGACTTTGTTGCTTCTGAGTTAGATGGTCGATTGTTTATCTTCAAGTCTTTAAGACCTTTGATAGCCAGGCACCATCAGCTTTCTTCACCACATTTGCTTATGCATACATTTGTCTTCAGTGATCCCAATGTAAAGGTGAGCACACAGTGAAATGATTTTATGTTTTTTGATACCTGATTACTGATTCTTTTGACACCTCATGGTCACACAGCCTGATGTGTTTCTTTCATGTGGCCTTTGTTGCTTCTGAGTTAGGTGGCCACTTGTTTACCTCCTTTTAACACGGTCAAGTTTTGTGTGCCTCACTGTTCTTTTTTTATGTATTTAATTGTATGAAATAATAAACTTTCGATCTATCTATCTAAAATGATTTTAGAGAAGAAAACAATTTCAGAGAGCCAAAAGGCTCTTCTTTCTCCTGAGCTGGTGTTTCCATCTGCTTATCTTGCTTTTAACAGCTGAGAATTTAATGACTGTGTTTCTCTAAGTTGATATTATAGGGAAATAATTCATGCTTCCTATAAGAGTATGTGGCTCAAGAACTATAAAAATAATGATGAAAAAAGCCCTAGAGAATTCTAACAATATCCATGTTAAATATTAGCCAACGCATTAAATTACAATATTTAGACCAAAAGCAAATCAAGAAAAACTTGGTTAAAATGCAGTGTCAATTTTAACATAAAACTTTATCTTAAATAATTCATTTTTGAACATATTGCCTCTATTTCTTCTTCCCATATGCTTATACAACATATGAACATTGATTTTGAGCAGATGAGTTATAAACTGAGATATTTGGGGAAAAAAAGTGAGCAGTAGACAATTTGGTATGTCACATCTATTTAAATCAACTTTATTTTTTTTCTTTCTTTGAATATTTCCCGAATTTCCTGTGCAAATCTATAACATGTTAACATAACCCCTATTCAAAAATGTTCATAACTTCTTCTTCCTAGCAAGGAAAATATAGGAATTGAGGAGCATGCATAGTTTGCTATGCATAGCTAACATAACAGAAAATGTTACCATCAATATGTTTAATCAAAGAAAATTCATAACTGTGTCAATGTTCATGTGTTAACTATTAAAAGCTAAGTTTAAGCAGATTTTTGTAAAATCTGTCACTTTTTCTAAGTCAATGTTAAATTTATTTATAGAGAAAGAAATTCAGATAGGTGAGTGAATACAAATACCAAACTTTTTATGGGGATTCACTGGACACTCAATCCACGTAGGAAACCTGCTAAGAGATTTGGCCTTCCATTATCATCTATAACCTTCCACAATTGAGTATTTAGAATTAGGTTCTAATACTGTTTCCCCCATGGATCACACAAATTGGTGTGCTTCTTCTATGTGGACTTTGATGACTACCCGTATAAATGGCTACTTGTTTTGATACAAGTCTTGAAGGCTTCAGATGCTATTTTTTATGAGCTAGTCACTATGTAATCTCCTCACCACATTTTGCTATAGAAGCCTTATCTTCAACAATCTCTTGTGAGTAACAAACAGGGCCAGGTCACCAGAACTAATTGTTCTTGTATCAGGGGTACAGTCAAGTGGGAAGTCAAAATACACTCATTTATTTATTGCTTATATATATCCCTACTTCACATTAGGTTCCCTAATTAGCAGTCTGTTTGGGAACATTATAAATTATCCCTATAAGGCAATTCTATTTATACTGTCATTATTTTAGTCAATTTTATAGAATTTAACAAACTATTGATAAAAGGAATTTTTACACATGTAGGGGTATCTTTTTAGACTATTATACATGCATTGTCAACTTGTATAGCTTCAAAGTTTAGGTGAGTGTTTAATACTTGCACAAATTATGAAGATTGGAAATATGTCACTATTTTCACTAGCATTTATAAACCATGACTGCTACACTTACACATTTCACCAAAAAAGTAGATAGTATAAAAACAGAAAATAAATGTTGACCTCAGGTCACTCTTCACTAAGAAACCTCAAAGCAAGAGGTCTGAACCAAGCCAACGTCCAACAACCTAACCTTGCAGTGGTTGGTGGTCATCTGTCTTTTCTCCTACTAGGGAACTTAAGGTTTAAGCTTAAGATTTCAGCTCCTTAGTTTTGCTACAAGTGAGTTTTTGGCAAGTCCAGTTCACTTACTGCACTATCCAATCTGGGTCTTTCTGCTGTGGTCTATGAAGGGTGTTGTAGGCTATGAAATGATAGAATTCAATGTTCTACTTATCTATAGCAAGGACCTTCCTCTTTTTTGATGCCTCTCTACTAAGCATTATGTCTTTTTTCATGTACAAGTCTCTCTTGGAACATGTCCAAAACATGTGAAATAATGTCTCATCATCAGGGTCTCTAAGGATGTTCTTCTGGCAGTCCATCGTACTTCAATCTTCTCAAGAAACACAATTAAATCACATCCTTTATTTTTTAGTCTTTTTTACTCAATATCCAATTTTATAAGCATATGAGAAAGTTGAAAATACCTTTGCTTGATTCAAATATATGTTTGACCTCAAATTAACATCTTTGTTTTTCAATACTCTAATGAGATCCTATGAACAACACTTACCTAATCAATTTAAACTTTGATTTCCGGACTCCTTTTTCCATGACATTGATTGTGTATACAAGCAAGAAAATAAATCCTTGACAAGTTCAACATTTCTTCATTTATCTTGATCTTACCTATTGGTACAGATGGGCAGTTTGGGTCTCCTTTTTCTTGAGTTTAAATTCATATTAAAGGCCAAAATCACCTTCATAGTCAGGTGATTTAAGTTCTCTTCTATTTTACCAAGCAAGGTTGTAAATACATGTCTAATCTTGATGCTACCTACTTCTTCACCTATAATGTGATTTCTCTGATTATTTGCTCAGCATGAAGATAGAATAAGTATGATTAGAGGATAAAACCATGACATATTTTCCTTTATTTATTTACTTTCATCCCCTCCTTTTAAACCATGGAGTAGTCCTTGACTTTGTTCATGTAATGGACTTTTATACAAGTACAAGTTATATATGAGCAAAATGAAGTGTTTTGGAATTCCCATTCTTGTCAAAGCTGTCCATAGTTTATGATATACACAGGTGACTGCCTTGGCATATTCAATAAAATAAAGCATTTTTCTGATTTTCTGTTCTTTCAGTCAAGATCAAGCTAACATCATCGATGATATTCCTTATAGTATGGCCTCATCTGCATCTGGGCTGAAACTCTAAAAACTTCTAGTCATATACTGCTCCAACCATTGCTGGATGATCTTTACAAAAATTTACTTGGATGTGATATCTATAATTTGGGAATTTTGTTAGATTATTTTTCTTTTAAAAACGTTTTTAGATGATCTGTTATTGTTTATTTATTATTTATTTGACAGGTATTTATTGAACCTATACTCTGTGTCTTCTTTTTTATGTTTATTTACTTATTTATTATTTTTAAATAATTTTATTGGGAGCTCATGCGACTCTTATCACAATCCAGACATTCACCTATTGTGTCAAGAGCATTCATACGTGTGGAATCACTTTTCTTTGGAATGGTGTATATGTGAATCTCTTCTAGTCACTTGGCCTAGTAGCTGTTCTCCCTTTGGAGTAGAAGAAAAAGTTCTTCCAACTGTACATCAGTTTGTTGAAATTTTTCCATTGGTCTTTCATCAATTTCTGAATTCAGTGCTGCTTTCAGTACTGCCTAGAATTCTTCCTTCATTAACACTGACTCTTGCTCATATGCGACTTTCTGAAATGTTGCAAGATGATAGTCTTTTGGCACAGTGACTCTGTGGACACTTCCTGCACAATTCTAATGTGATTCCTGCATAATTCAATATTTTGCCAATAATTGCTTACAGGATTACAACTCAGGACTTGAAGTTTTCCTTCAGTTCTTTCTGTTTAATGTGCTGAGCATGGCTTTCTTTTTTGTCTTCTAACAGTGCATATTCATTATAATATTTTACTTTGCCAGATGCCCTCTTAAATTTTCTATTTGGCTTTTATCTTCATAATTTCTTCCAGTTGCCTTAAGGGGGCAACTGTGATTAAGGGGGATTGTCAGTCTCTTCTAATATCTAATTTACTTTTCTTTCTTTCTTATCTTTTTAATGGCCTTTTCCTTTCCTCATGAATGATGTTCTTGATTTCTCACAGTTCATCATATCTTCTATCATTAGTATTCAATGGAGCAATTCTGAAGATGTTCTCAACATTTGGTTGGGATAGACTCCAGGTCATAATTGGCTCTTGTGGAACTGTTTTAATTTTCTTCAGCTTCAATTTGAGTAAGTGGTGGTCTGTTACATGGTCAGCTCTTGGCCTGGTTTTAGCTGCTGACTTTGAGATTCTGCATTATCTTTTCTCAACAAAAAGTAAACCAATCTCATTGCTAGTCAGTCAATGCTGACTCACAGCAACTCCCCTGTGAGTTGTTGAGATTGTAATTGCTTACAGGAGTAAAAATGCTAGTCTTTCCCCCTTGAAGCTGCTGGTGGTTTAGAACTGCTGAGCATGAGTATTACAACCCAACCTATAATCCCTACACTACCATTACTCTACTCTTCTTGTAGAAGAAGTCAATTTATTTTTTGTATATTCCATCTGGATAAGTCCATGCATATAGTCACAGTTTGTCTTGTTCTAAAAAAAGTATTTGCTATAAAGAAGTCATTGGTCTTGAAAAATTTTATCATGTGATAGCCAGTGATTTTTCTGACAGTTTTTTTCTATCACTATTTCTTCCTCATTGTTTCCAACTGTTGTCATCCAATCACCACTAATTATGAATGCATCTTGATTGAATATTTGATCAATTTCAGACTGAAGACATTGGTAGAATTCTTCAGTTTCTTAATCGCTAAACTTTTTGTTGATATATACATTTGAATAATAATTATATTGATTAAATTTACTTTAAGTAATGAGGATAAAATCCTATCATAGCAGGGTTAGGGTTAGGGCTAGGATAGATATAATTAACTTAAATTTTAAATAAATAAATATAATTATCTGTACTTGAAGTATAATTTAAAATAAATAAATATAACTATCTGTACTTGAAGTACAGATAGCATTGTACTTCAAGTTTGATTTTGAACTTTTCAGTTTTAGCAATGAATGTCATGCAATTTTTCTTGATTGTCTCATTGCTAACATAGCAATCCATATGATTTTCTGATTTAAAATGGCCACTATTGGTCTATTTCAGTTCACTAATGTCAATCTTTATTCATTCCATTCATTTTTTTTCCTTCTTCCAATTTTTCAAGATTTATATTTCATACAGTCTAATTACCAATTTTTAATAGATTATTACAGCTATTTCTTCTTATTTTGAGTTGTGCCCTATGAGTAAATGAAAATCCCAATGACTTTGCTCCCACAGATTTTGCTCCATTCATGTCACCAATGACAACTCTACTTTGAAAAGATAGCGTCTCTTCAGTCACATTTCAATTGCCTTCATCCTTCAGAATTATCCCCAACAAAGTTCTGCTTCCATTAATTGGTTCTTCAGTATCTGTCAATGTTTCTTTGCTTACCGTAGAACTTTCAGTGATTACTTCCTATGAAATAGACAGCCAATTCCTTTTGTGCACTCTGTTCATGGTCTAGAAACTCCACTGAAATTTGTACAATTTATAAGACAATGCTGGTTTTGAAATTCTCATGACATAGATTTCAACATTTTGATAGCACACAAGGCAAAGCAGTACAACAAAGTGACAGAAAAGTGGTGGAATTCTCAATAATAACATTCACTAATAATTCATGTAGTAGTGTCTATTGATTTAGGATGGCCATTACAATGTTACTACATGGCAGGAATTGATTGACCTTTTCCCTCTCACCATTATTTGAGAAAATAAAATGTCTCCACCTGGAATGAGGCCGTCTCTCTCTTGAGGTGGTTTTTGAGAAATTAGAATAAGGGAGTGGTGCCTTGTTTATGGGAAATAGACTGACACACTCCACTCCCTCATTGTCTGAAAGACACTACATGATGTTATAACAGAGTCTGCTTTTATTTTATTCTATTGGACTCATAGAATATTTGTCCTTTTGTGACTTGATTCACTTCACTTATCAGAAGAGTAAATACACATCATGAGGTGTGTTGTGGCTTCATTACTTTTTTTAAGACTTTATAGTATTTTGTTGCATATATGTACCAGCATTTATAATCCATTCTTCTTCTGATTAGCATTTGGACTGTCAAGTTTCTTACTATTATAAACTGTGATACAGTGAACATGGGAGAGTATATGTTTGTTTATTCATGTCCTGCCTCTTAATTCTTTGGGTGATATGCCCAGGAAAAATATTGCTGGGTAGTATGACATTTCTATTCCCAGTTGTTTAAGGAAGCACTGTATCATTTTCCATAATGGTTTAATATATTTATATTGCACCAGCACTTTATGAGTGCTTGTATCTTTCCAGCATTTACGGTTCTCTCTCTCTCTCTCTCTCTCTCTCTCTCTCTCTCTCTCTCTCTCTCTCTTTCTCTCTCTCTCCCCCTCTCTCATTTCTCTGTAGAGTTATCCTTGTAAGAGTGAATTGACCAGCTAACATGGCATATAGGAGTCTTCTCTTTTATACTCACCATACTGTTTCTACTTACCTCAGGGGGCCCATGCCGTACTTTTCCTTTTGTGATTGACTGACTTCGCTTAGCATAATTTCCTCCAGTTCTTCCCATGCAGAGATGTGTTTCATGTGCTCGTCTGAGCTTTTGGGTGAGGCATAGTACTCCATTGTGTGTATGTGCCAGAGTTTGTTTATCCATTCATCTACTGATGGAAATTTAGGTTGCTTCCAACTCTTTGCAATTGTGAATTGTGCTGCAATAAACATTGGCGTGCATACCACTGGCTATGGTTTATTTCTTGCCTCTTCTGGGTATATACCCAATAGTGGGATAGCTGGATCATAGGGTAGCTCAACTTCCATTTTCCTTAAGTATCGCCAGACTGCTTTCCATAGTGGCTGTACATATCTACATGACCACCCAAGAGATAGGGTAAGGGGAGGAGGGAGGACCAAACCAAAGGAGATTCATGATGGA